>JANTPZ010011424.1:0-10893 GCA_025593235.1 Vachellia pachyceras | reverse complement strand
TATAATTTAAAGCAATCGGTGATTGATCCGTTGAAAATTGAAGATAGATTAGGATCGTAGGAAATATTTGGCGAAAATAAGAAATCTAGGATTAGGAAACTTCTTCGATAATCATCAATAATATTAATAAATCGCTCAGTTTGTAATCTTTGAAGTTGATCTGGCTAAAAATTAACGTTTTGCAAGTGTGTACTCATAGATTTTCAATTATATTTCAATATTGTAAAATGATATGATTATGAGCATATTATATTAATATTAATAAGATTATAAAAAGTTTTATTTCATATATATAATTTAATTTTTAAATATATTAATTTTATTAAACATATGTTTGTTTAAAAACAAATCTTCAATCGAACTATTGATGAATTGCAGTAAAATTACTTAAATTTTTAAATTTATAAAAATATTAAACAGATAACCAATAAATATTAAATAAATTGCTAAGAAATAAATTAGAGATTTAGTGTCGATGAAGGTCAAATTAATAAATAGCATTTATTTTAATATAATTTTCAATTGGATGAAATACTTTTAGAACATTTTTAATGAAGTTCATAATTTATACTAAAATTTATGTTTTTAAGGTTGGATGTCTATCTAATTAAAGTAGAACGTAACGATGGTTATGAATATAATAATTATGTAGATATCAATATCTCCTCACATTATCTCATATATTCTTCTATTATCTTTTATAATTAGGGAATCAATTTATGATATTTAAGAGATATGCGTGTAAATAGAAGCCATGCATTATCTGCTTTGTACCTTAAATAATGAGTAATAACAATTCTTTCTTACTTTCTAATTATCTCATTTTCTCTTATCATATTTCCATTTATTTCATTTTAAATTTTATTATTTGTAATTATGTCGAAAAAATTTTAAATTATTATTTTGCCCCCGGGTCTAATTATTTCCTCTCCCCAATATAAAGAACTTTGAGGTCATTTTGGCATGAGGGGAGGGGCAGCGATGGAAAACAATTTTGAGTTACATTTAAAAAATATATAGATAGATTTTTTAATTAATTTTATAACCCTGTTTCTTTTTTTTTTTTAATCCAAACTATACCACTTCACTTCTTTAAAATTCAACCAACAAAGATTTTATTTGGTTTGAAGAGAGGGAAGGCAAAGAAGTGAACGAAATGGGATCACTTTATTCGGTTTCAGATGTGAGTAAATGAGTAGTACTAATTTAGTATTATAATTAATAAAATACTAAAAAATAAATGTAAATAATATTCAGTTATTTATTAATTTATTTTCATCATATTAATTCCCTATCATCTCATTAAGTTTTTTATTTGGAAAATTTATTGGTAGATCCCAAATAAGAGACATTTATGGAAAGGTCCCATGATACAAAATATTTATCAAAAGGTCCATTGACAACATGAGGTGTTGTCAACACAGCGCATGATGTTGTCAATATATAGGACCTCATGGGACATTTTGATAAATATTTTGTATCATGGGACCTTTCCATAAATATGTTTCTTATTTAGGGCCTACCAATAAATTTCCCTTTTTCTTTTGTGCATAGGTGTTCGAAATATTATTTTAGCCAACTATAAGTATTTAATTTTTTTTTGAAAATTACTAAATAAATTGGTTTACATTACTAAAAAATAAACAAAATTAAAAATGTTTAAAAGATATGCATTAAATTTTTTATGGAGCCTGAATTATTTTCAAACATCATCTATGTTCAGAGGTGTATTTTAGGACTCGTTTGGAACCCATTTTAAAAACCTAAATTTTGAAATTTAAATTTTGTCCAAATATTCAAATTTTTTCAAAATTTAGGTTTTATTATAAAACTAGGTTTGAAACATATGTTTAGAAAATGATATTTTCTTATTAAATCACACTCTTTCATAATAAAATTTCTCTTTCTTCCTCTTTTTTATTTCTTTCTCTTTCCTATTTTCTACTTACTTTTTACCTCGAACTCCGTAAAAGCCAATAACTTCTCAAACACAATTACCTTTCAAAACCTAGGTTAATAGTTGCAAGAAGGAAATGAAATCTTAAATGTAGAAGAGGAATATGTATTATATAATTATTACAAATAAACTTAAATGAGATCTTAATAGTTGTATAAGTTTTTTTTTTTTGCCAAAGAGGTTCATATGGGTTTGAAAAATTTTTAAAAATTAATAATCAATATAAGATTGAGGGGGTGATTTGGTGAATAATCTATTTAACTTTGAATTATAATGTTTGATGAATTATGAGTTATTTAGAGTTTGCTTATCTTTTCTCTGTTTTTCCTCTGAGGACTCTCTTATAAACTTGTAACCTTTTGTCATGACTCATGAATATATTATATTCTCTGCAAAGAGTTTGAACTCACAACATCTTTACAAGAAATTCTATTACGGGGTTTGTTTGGCATTTTATTTAGAAAAGTTAAACGTGTGTTCAACAGTGTTTTTTCATAAAACGAGATAATTTTTTTATATATTTACCTCGTAAATAGTAAAAGCATTTATCCACTGTTTTTCTAAATGAGATCAATGAAGTGTTCTTGTTCTTTAGTGTGCATTACACATTCATTAGATTATCTGCAACATTTTTAAGCCCAAAAGATTTATTGCAATTGATAAATTAGTGTGTAAGGATGGTAAGATAAAATGTTAATCATTGGATGACTTGGATCATGATAAAATTTAATAGTATTTTACTAAATTACCCTTTATTTAAATACTCTTTTATATACTTTCTTCCATATTAATGATACCTAAAACAAAAAAAAATAATATTTTGTTGAAATTTAAAAATAAGAAATATCTTGTAAATCATAAAAAAATTAAAAATGATAATTTTTATGTATATAAATGATTTACGATGCGATCCAGTTTGACGCATCAAATTCAAATAAGCCTTTGCGATCCAGTTACAATTCAAATATTTTGGACTTGAAAGCTTCAATTACAAGGCTAAGACCATAGGCTATATATAGAAGGACTCATTTGGGCTTAAATAATTACATTTTAGGCCTAAAATACTTATTATCATTTATTTATTCTATTTATGTGAAAATTTGTAATTTGAATTAGATAGAATCATATAGAAGATATTCTTTTGAATATCATTATAGCTAGATGTTAGAATAGATATCAGTTTTAAATTTGAATTTCAAAATTAGTTAGAAGATACTCTGTTGAATATTCTTCTACCTAGATTTTAGGATATATACCATTTTGCAATTTGAATTTTATCTTCCTATATTTTAAATTGCATTTTATCCTTTAGAATTTCAGAATGTAACTTTTATAAATACATCGTAATGCACATTCTGAAGGAGATAGATTAGATTATGAAATTTGAGCTTTGCATTGTGCAAGTTTTTTGAGAGAGTATTCTCTCTATGGTTCTTTATTGAATTAACGACTTATCAAGGCTTGATCAACCTTGTGCGTCTTCCAACACTTATGATCCTTGTTCTTCCGTGTTCAAGGGTTCAAGTGGATCGTTAACCTTTGTTTAGTGTTATTGGGATGTGAATATTCAGATTGACTATGGGTTCTTGGGATATTTCCCTATTGGGTTCACGCCATCTTGGTATGAAAGCATATAAAGTTTGAGAAATTACACACAACAACAATGGATCAATACTTCTTTTGCCAAGCACAAGTATCATTTTCTTAAAGCAATCACATTTGAGACACTAAATGTAAATACCTCTTCAAGTGGAATTTTTTTTATTTCCCGCCCGATCTTCGGAGTTTCATCCCGACTAATCCGGATCTGACTCGCGTCGCGCACCTGGAAATGGTGGATGAGTCTGCTAACGGTGGCTACTGAATACACAAGGAATTGAACTCAAGACCTTACTTAAGTTGAAACAAGCTGTTTACCACTTGATTCAACCAACCGTTGGTTCTTCAAGTGGAATTTTTTTTTGCTACCCGCCCGGTTTCCGGAGCTTCGCCCCGACTAATCCGGACTCGAACCGCGTCGCGCACCCGGGAAAGGTGAGAAGGTCTCCCAACGGTGGCTGCTGCATTCACAAGGCTCGAACTCGAGACCTTACTTAAGTTGGAACAAGCCGCTTATCACTTGATCCAACCAACCGTTAGTTCTTCAAGTGGAATTTGAACCTTCATTATTTATCATATGTGGGAATAGGGCCCAAAAAAAAGTTTATTGGGCCTCTCAACTATGCTACACAAACCTAGATACATGGATGATGAGATGGACATGGAATCTGGATCATATCATTAACAATATATATGTAGCCCAATATGTTTAACACTTTGTACATGTTATTTCTTTAAAAATAATTTGACAGAAAAAAATCTGTACACTTAAAACAAAACTGATACAAGACATCAAATAATTAAAATCACATGGTCTAAATTTTTAAAAAATATATTATTTACATATAATTCAAAACTTTATATAAGAGATACTCTGTCAAATCCGTTCCCTATTATAAGATACAAATAACCAAATTAATTACATTAAAAAATTTGAAAATAATTGATAAAGACAGTAAATATATAAAAAATGTAATTTACTTTTCAAACGCACCGTATTTATAAAAAGAGTAAGTGATTAATCAGGATTAAAATAAAAATGATATTAAAAATTAGTCTCTCTTATTAATACAAAAAGGGAAATTTACAATTAAGTCCGAAATAGGAAAATTAATGAATAAAAGGTTCTAAAAATTCATAAAATTACCATAAGGTCTCAAGAGTAACTTCTGATGTTGTTAATGAAGGCTGGTAATTTTGTTAATAACAACTTTACCAGTTACTTCTGGGACCTTATGGTAATTTTGTGAATCTTTAGAATATTTTATTCATTAATTTTCTTATTTAGGACCTGATTACAAATTTCCCATACAAAAATAGCCACGAATTCTTGAAAAAGTCAAGCATTATTTAAATTTTTTAAAACTAATAGTAATTTTAAATTAATTCATCAGATCATGTGATGAAACTTGAAAGTATAGAATAAAATTTTACTGTCATAGGGGTGTTTGGGAAAGCTTCTCAACATCCAAAAGCACGTTCAACAGTGTTTTTCCACAAAACGAGATAATCTCCTTCACACATTTACCTCGTAAATAGTAAAAGTACTTCTCCACCACTTTACCAAACGGACCCAATATTATTTTCCTCAAATGAGCTTAGACTGCTAGAGTGGTGGGCTAATGGTGGGGAAAGCATTATTAGTAAATTAATGTAATAATTTTTTTTGCAGAGAGCCAACTTGTCAACTTGCTTCTTTCTGCAAATTGATCCATTGAAAGTAATTGATCCCCACTCTCTAAATATTTTTGTTTGTTTCTTTAATATTTTTCTCTCCCACAAAAAATGATTAAATATTAGGGAGTGATCACCCATTAATTTGCACGTTGTCTCTTATTGCATGTATGAAAAACAATTTTTCTCAACGGTGCACGCAAGTCAAGATAAAAGCATTTTGAAATCTGTAACATCGGATTGAAATCTGTAACTCATTTCTCTTAACAGATTCTCAAACACACAATTAGTTGTTTGTTCGGTGCTTCCATCAAACCAATTTTTGAAAGTTGGGATTATTATCTTTATTATTATTTTTATGTGTGGGAATCAATTGATGGGCTCTCTCAAAATTTGGGGGAAGCAGTGATCTCTATCGTTTGGGAGATTTTTTTTCCAGAAAATAAAAAATTAAAAGAAGAAGAAGAAGAAAGTTGTACGAAAGTGTATAGTAAAATATTGCTGATTGGGGAGACAGATTGATTGGGATCGATAAAAACAAAGTGATTATTGATTGTTTATAGTTTTTGATTGGCTTAAAAAATGGGTCAAATAAAAAACAAAGTGAAATGACCATGCAAGAGATTAAAATTAAAAATGATTTATTAACTATTGATGCCAACTTGTCATCACTCCTAGAAAACAACTTCTATGCTTTAGATGATAAAAGTAAATGAGGGTATTTTGTAAAAAAGCAAAAGAAAATTCATTTTTAATATGTTAAAAAGAAAAGGAAGAAGTATCATTTTTTAGGAAATTTACCATCAGGTTATAACATGAACAAAAAGGTCTCAGAAAAATTAGTAAAATTATCATGAGGTTTCCAACTGCTGAGATTGTTAATGGAAGCTGTGACTGTTGTTAATATAGCTTTCAAGGTTTTTTGATGACAATTGCATGACAAACTCTTGGAACCTTTTTGTTATTAATCCCCCATCAGTTGTCATTAACAATCTCACTAGCCGTCAATAATAAATGGATCGACTACTACTGGGATCTAATAGCAATTTTACCAATTTTTAGGATATTTTGTTCATTAATTCTTCTTGTTGGGATCTTATGGTAAATTTTATTTTATTTTTTCAATTTTCTGTCCGTTTGAAAACGCGGTAGAGAAATACTTTTACACAAGTCGAGGTAAATATTTTAAGGAGATTATCTCGTTTTATGAAAAAACACTGTTGAACGTATTTATGGGGAGTAGATAAGCTTTTCCAAACAAGTACTTTATCTCCCAGCACTGATAGTACCCATTTGACCTCTGGATAAGGGAGATACATTTGAATAAGGTCAAAGTTAATTTTTTTCAATTTAAGAAATATTTAATAATTTAACGACTCACACTTAGTTTTGAAAAGGAGTTTAAACGTGATCCATGCCTCTTCCTATTTATAACTAATTTCTAATATATCTTATATAGATCGAGGAAAAATTAAATCTCGTTGGCTATACATTAAGAATTTAAAATTCAATAACTTTTCAACTTTACGCATTAAGGGTAAAATCGTACATTCACATTACTTGCGGGAGATGAAAACCTGCATTAGAAGGGTTGGTAGATTTTTTGGTTGAGAGGCAATGAACAAATAATAATGAATGGTGAGGGGAAGTGGTCCTATGATGGAGGGTTCACCAGCTAAGAGATTAGGCATTTTGAGTTGTTTATTGGAATGCTCTCAACTTCAACCACCTACTTACCCCTTTTTATTTGTTTATCTTAATCCAGCTAAGCAGTACTAACCTTTTCCATGTGAAATCCCACTCTTACCCCTCCCAGAATAATGGCATGATATACCCCTTTTGTCCTCTTCCTTTGCCCAGTGATGGGATGGATCTAGCACATGGTGAGAGATCTTCATTTGATGTACTGCTATTTTCTTATTTGTTTAATTTCTATTTAATTTCAAAATTCATGTATGCATGAATAGTTCTAATATTTCATAAATCAATATTTACACAAAAATATATACATTAATATTTAAAAAATTGAATATATTTAAAATTTCATTTAGTAAAATTAAATATTTTGGAATATTTAACCGAGTATTTATTTACCAAAAATCGGAATAAAGTGTGTATTTTATTTAAAAATATGGAAGTCTTTCTTCAAAACATCATATTACTTTGGCATGTTTATTTTGGCTCAAATTATTTACTTTTATCAAATTCAAACACTGTGAGTGAGTGACTTAAAAATAATTCTGTACAGACGAACTCAATAAAGATGGATCGGTTGGTAAGAAATTGATTTCTAATTAACCTATAACATCATAAATTTAAATCTCATAACTGATATGAAGACATTGTTAATGAACGATATATTAGTATAAGTTTGTTTGCAAGAGTCTTTCGAGTCTAAATATATGCTTTAGTACTGATGAGACTCGACAACCAATTCACACAAACTTTTTAAAAAAATATATATTGTTAAGGAAATATTTAGAAAAACAACAAAATCTTAACTAAGTCCAATCCAAATCAACTATTAATTGACAATGCAGCTTTTAAAAGTTAACCTGCAAAATATTTTTTTTATTTTGCATTATGCTTTTCTAAGAATTTAAAAAATATGAGAAAATCTAAACTGTATTAATCAAATCTGAAAAGCACCAAAACAGCACAAAACAGGAGTCCAATAATAGGGTATGCAATTGGGACATGCCCTGCTCTCAAACCAATGGCAACTATTTGTCCCTTTCTCAAAAATTATATATATTGGGAAAAATCCCATCATCTTTAATATTCTTTAATTAAAAATATAAGTCATGTCAATTGGAAGCCTGGCGTTTCTTTCTATTTGATCCAAAATTCCCTTTTCATTAATCCAATATCCATATTTCTCTCTATAAAATTATATATTTTTAATGAGACCACACTTTAAAAAACTGCAAAATTATATATTGGTAAGGTTGTTTAACTGCATACATGGTCTCGGGTTCAAGCTTTGGATGTAGTGTTAAAATTTATAGAGAGAGCTTACCATCAAAAGGGTCACACAACTGTTCGATCTAAGTTAGTCGGTTCCTCAATAAAGTTCAAATAAAGCATGATCAAAAGCAAATAAAAAAATAGAGAAAATATGAATTTTATACCGTGATAAATTTTTTTAATGAAAAAGACAAATGCCAATAGTGCAATACTCTTGTAATATTTCATAAGGCAGTGCTGCTAGGGAATGAATTGTTTAGTCCTATTTTGTAATTAACGTTATTAAATTTTTATGTGAATGTACTATTTCACTCTTCATTATTATATTTACTTTCTTGTGATATTGTTAATGTATATTAAATAGGGATAGAGTTAAAAAATTTTAAATTTTAAAGTAGGGTATTACAATTTAATATTTTTATTAGTATTTGAGAAACATGTTTAAAATAATTTATAAATAAAATGAAGTAATCAACAATGAATAATTTAAATGCAACAAAGAATAACTTAATGGTAAGATACCCTCAAACTTATTTACTGAGAACCGAACCATCAGTACTTATTTTTTTTGATAAAAATTGAAGTATGTAATTTAATTTATCGGTCAAAATTTACAGTTTTTAATTTCTAATTTTAAATTGATAATTTTATTTTTAGTAACGTATTCTGAAAAAACCTGTATTTTTTTTGTCTTTTGTACGTAATAAAATAATGAAATATTACAAATATAAGAAAAGATATCATGGTAGATTTAATAAACTTTTAAACAATAATTAAAAATACTTAGCTTATCTCAAATTTGAATTAGTTGATTGTATAAATATTAAATGGATCTTAAAATGATATTTCCTTTAAATGCTTTATTATAAGAATAATTATCTAAAAATTATTTTTATCAGAATTATTATTTATTTATGATCATATTAATGTTGGAATAAGCGACAATAATGTGGCAAAATTGTGAAAATAGAAAAGGTTTGAGGACTTGGGAGCAATATATCTTGGGTCTCCTATTCAGCCTCTGCCAGAAGAGAGAGAAGAGAACGGAGTAATGGGGCGGGGGGAGAGAGCTTGGCCTACAACTACTACTAAGGGGGCAAGTGAACCCTAGGAGATATAAAGGTTGCTTTGTTCTGAAGCCTTTTGCGCATTGCATTTAGCGATCTGGAATCTTCAATCTGCAAAAGGTGGGTCTCTTTCTTTTGTTGGATTATCAAATACGAAATTGCCTTCCGATGGTTGGTTGTAGGACTGTCAGTTTCCTATTTTCATGCTCTATTTGAACTTACGAAAATTTTTCGTCGGTTGATGCCCCAGTCTCATACATTGCTTCGTCTTATCTCTGCAAACATCAATTTCCATATTTCGGAATTTCTTCTCGTCTTCTGAATGCATGCTGTTGACTGTTGTGCAAATTCATGCTCTAGATAGATGGCTTAGTAAAGGCAGCGAAATGAAGTTTTGATCTTTAATTTTTCCTGATCTGGGACCTGGAGAGAAAAATGGAAAGAGCCTTTGGGTATCTGAGGGCAACTTCACTTCTTCCTTATAAATTTTTCTAGACCTGGAAGCTGAGCTGTGGTTGTAAGTTTCTTCTATGTGGCTACTTATGGTTGCGGAGAGTTTTTATTTTACTTCTCCGTGAAAGCCTAGTGATTTTTTTTTAATTCTTACTCGAGTCTTCTGTTACATTGGCGGTGAACAATTCGTATGTTAGTCGCCTTTCAAGATTTAGTAGGAACTACTGTTTTGACCTGGGATTTTCATGTGAAATGTGCCACCGATAAAATATTGCGTTCAGCATGATAGCAGTGAATTAATCTAGACACTTTTGATTATATGAGATGTCCAGACAAGTTCTTCGAATTTTCGTGATTAGAAAATCTGCAAGAATAGATCCATAAAGTTGCAAGGATCTTGCTGACTTTTATGTGAGTGAAGCATAAGCTCTGTAGAGGCGTGATTTTAAGTAGCTAGCATTATCTCGATGGAAATTTCTCTAAAATAATTTATTATTAATATTTTTTAAAAGACTTGAGGCTACTGGATGCTATTTTTGTAACGCTTCCTTGATTTTATGTGGTTTTTCCTGATTATTTTTTTTCCAATATATGTACATTAGTGGATGCCCATGATTGAACACGTTTCTGTTGTCGTATTTTTTCTTTTTCTTGGGAGGCATACATGTATGCCATTGTAGAATCTTTTAATTAGGTTGCCATGGAGAAATAAAAGCCCAGCACTCAGAATCACCATGTGGTTTAAACCATTGATTTTTGTAAAATCATGCTGTCTGAAGATCCTAATTTGAAGTGGTATATAGGGAAGACACATCAAAATAACTGCCTTAAATGTTTTATTCTGTTCCTTTTTGTTAGTTAATGCATGACGTGTTACTTATTTGACAGGTATTGTTTCTACTTCTATGGCTAATTCAAAGGCTTCATCAGGCATGAGAAATTTTATGCATTCTGGAAAGCATGCTCTCCTTCCTCCTAAAAGTCCGTTTCCTAGTATATCTGGTGCATATGCTGATTATGTCCCACGTACTGCAATTGGTTCCAAGGTTGTTCAGAAACCAAGAGAGGGAAAGACACGCCACCAACGTACTTCATCTGAGAGCCTTGTCATAGAGGAACAACCTTCTTGGCTTGATGATCTTCTTAATGAGCCAGATACTCCTATCCGTAAGGGTG
>JANTPZ010011420.1:0-10902 GCA_025593235.1 Vachellia pachyceras | reverse complement strand
AAAAAAAACAAATCCTAAACAAAATAGAAGGACCAACCTTTAGGAACGTGGATCATTTTTATCCCAGTGGACGCGAGAGCCTCCTGGTTGGCCCTTGTGAGCTGATAAACGTCACCAAATGCCTTAATCTTAAGAGGCCCCATGATCCCTTTGGCTCTAACTGCCTCCATTATGAAGTGAGGAATTTTGATAACATTCGTATCAGACGGTGGATGGCAATTCTCAAAATCCCACCATACTGGGACTGGTATACTTCGGGATTCATGATAATGGCGGCTAAGTAATGAGGAGCTATTCAATGAGCTATAACAGTGGTAAATTTGAAAGAGAATGGGACGAAATGGCGACGATGAAGAAGGAATGGATGAGAACATGAGAATATTTTTGGAAAGCATACGTCTGACCATGGCGGGTAAAATCAGAATCAAAAGCTTCAAACTTCAGATCATAGAGATGAGTTTGGAAGTGAAAAATGAAAAACCCTGAACCCCGCGAGGGAACCGGGAGGGGGAGAGAAGCTCTGCTCTGCTCTTCTCTTCTCCTCTCTTCTCTTCAGCCGAACAAGGCCTGCCATTGGGCCTTCTGAGTGACCAGAACGTAGGTCCTTTTTTTGGGAGAATTTTTAATTTTTCAAGTCATTTCGGCTAGAACCAATGTTCTCTTTTTTCTAGTTTAAGATTGCCCAAAAATGTTAAAAATAAAACAATTTTACTTTTTAATATAAAAAGTGTTCACGATTTACGTCAATATTTCAATAATCAAAGTTCCGCTCCGGGTTAAACTCACAGAGAAAGAAAACAGCAACAACATTGGTTCCGTTTGGGCATCTAAAAGTCATTTCTGCGCTTACCGAGACAAAACTCCTCTCACATATTTATCTCGAAATCTGTGTCCGTTCTCCTAACAGGCTATCCAAACATACTAATTGTTTATAGAACTACGGCTCATGAAAAAAGCAACTTGATGCCCTTCTAAGATCTAAACAAAGGTGATTTGCCACTGTGGGTGCATATAAAATTACAAGTCATATTGGTTTCGGAAGTGTTAATAATACCCAAAAAAAACTTTGATTGTTTCTTTCTTCGTTACCTGAACTTTAATTGTGTTCTAGCTGATTGGATTTGTGAAGACAAAATGGGGATAAATATGCCCGTGCATGTTACAGGTTATGTAAAAGTATGTGGTTCTATGATATTCATCAAACTAAAATGAACAGATCATTTTTCCTTTTCTTTTTTTATTAAAATATTTAGTCATTTTTCACACAAAAAAAAAAGTGGAGTGTAATTAATGAAGTGTCTACTAATGTCTCGTTTGGTACGGTGGAAATGGAATTGAAATTTAATTCTATAATGTTGGCATGTTTGGTATGATAGAATTACAATTCCACCTAAATACCCAATTTCAATTCCATACCCAAAGCTATGGAATTCATTTGGGTTCCATGGAGTCCAATTTTTTTGGATCAAATTATCTTCCCTTATGCAAAATAGTCTTTTTTGCTACATTTAAAAAAAATCAACATTCATAAAAAAAAGATATGGATTCCATCTTCATTTCTATGACATACCAATATAATTTTAAAGCTCATATCCATCTCCATATCAAAATCAATTATGCGTACCAAATGAGGCATTAGAGATGTTTGGATGGTCTAAGGGTGGATGTCGATGCCTCATACCATCCAAACCGAATTGGGTCAATTACAAGATGAATTTAATAATTTAACATTTATAAGTCAAACTTTTATTGTATTTACACATCGAGGTGTTGTGTAGTAAGAACATTAAATAAACATTGATTTATGTCACCCATAATATAATAAGGTAGTAGAAGTTTTTCTTTAATATATATATATTATTAAAAATAATTACTGATGAATGCTTAATAACGTTCGGCATTTGATTTTGGATATGTGTTAGCCTCAGCTTGGTGTGATTCTTGTCTCATTCCTTCCTTCATTCCATCATTTGATCCCTTCGCTTCACAATCTGATGCTTCTTCTTTCCCATTCTCTCCTCCTTCACTCTTCTAAACGGAATAGATAATTAATAAAAAAAACATTGAAACCTCAATATTACCGACTACTTCAAATTTGACTATTATTACGTTGACCGCTTTAATTTCTTAGTATCCACATAGCGATTAAACCGATTCATAATATAAGAGTTAGTTAATTTTTTTTTAAAATATAGAAAAAATACATTACTTAATCATAACATATAATACTTATAAGAGTTAACTGATTTTTGTTTGAGAGATTAAAGAAGCTAAATATATTATTTAAAAATATTTATATATGTATATAATTAGTATGGATACCCGTTTATAAACTACTAGAAAAATGCTATTTAACGACGGAAAAATCCATCGCTAAATAGCTACGTTCCATCAGAAAATTTCCATTTAACGACGGAAAATATTAGCGACCCTCGTTTTAGCGAAAAATATTTATATATGTATATAATATACTACTTAAAAATATTTATATATATATTTAGCGAAAAATATTTATATATGTATATATATGTTTTTTGTTTGAGAGATTAAAGAAGCTAAATACACTACTTAAAAATATTTATATATGTATATAATTAGTATGCATATCATTTTATAAACTACTTGAAAAATGTCATTTAACAACGGAAAAATGCATTGCTAAATAGCTACCTTCCATCAGAAAATTTCCATTTAGCGACGAAAAATATTAGCAACCCTCGTTTTAGCGAAGGAAAATAACCATTTAGTGACAGATTTTCCATCGCTAAATGGCATTTTTCTGGTAGTGATATAAGTTAGACAAATTAATTTTAAAAAATGATAAATATAAATACCTTTAAGTAATGTATTTAACTTTTTTAACCTCCCCAACAAAAATCAATTAACTTTTATAATAAAGATTGGAGATAGTATAAAAAGAGACTGAGAATCGAGGAAGCTAAACAAATATGATCAAGTACTCAAATGCATGAAATTAATTCAAGTAGAGCCACATATCTTTCAAAATTAAGATGTATATAGAGATCGACTAAAAATATGTTTTGTGGGATAAAATCTTTATCATATACTTACTAAATAAGCTGATCCAACCGAGTATGGCTTCATGGTTATCTTGCAACTTTCAAGATAAAAGTATTTTTATATTAATACATCTTATCCTTAATATAAATAGCTTATTTAATATAGCCAGATAAATTATTTAACTCTCCTAATAACCACTGAGGTGGTGGTATGTATTATGATCAAAACTACGTACCTGGTGGAAGAGGTAGCTAAGAGAAGGGCGTTTGTTGGATTGGTGGTCATCGAGATCACCGTGGAGGATCTGATGGAGTGAAAGTTGACCTCCGGCTTCTTCGTCTTGAGCTTGAGCTTGTTCAGATTCAGATATTACCACCTCATCATCATTATTATGACCAACAAGGGTTCCTGGTCTGTCTTGTTCACCCCTCTCACTTTCCTTCATCACTTTGGCTTTGCTCCCACAGCAACCTCCCATATCTTCGTTTCGTCTCTCTCTGTTTCTCTGTGTTTTTATACACTCTATCTCTTAGAACACAGCAAGACCAAATGGGACTGATAAATCAGTATTATTCATGGAGGATTAAGCATATGAACTACTCATAACAAAAGGATTAATTGATATATAAAAAAAAAAAAAGTGGAGCCCACTGTAGTAGGAATAGATATTTGATCCGATCATTACACTCCACCAAATTCGCTCCCCCCCCCAACATTTCTCCTTCACGTTACTCTCTTTTATGTACGTATCATCCTCCTCCAATAGTGTACATTAATCCACCCATCACTTCATTTTATCTATACATTCATGTTAATCACTACACGCAAAAATATATATATATATAACCAACAATCCATATTTATAAATCTTATCCAAACATAATATATATAGTGTACGAGTTTATGAACGAAATTAGGCTAAGCTCTTAGTTTAGTACCAAGTGTGTGTTTTTTGCAAATATCGTTTTAGCAAGCCCCTTTTCTTCGTGTGTTTAAAGTAAGGCTGAGCAACGGGTGGACCCAATGGTCAACCTCCCGTTTATTATGTAACAAATTCGGGTTAGCCCACAATCCGAGTAAACCCGTTTAAGTCTGAAATAAACGGGTTAGGCACCACCCGGTCGTAACTGGGTGGGTTACATGTTAACCCGTTTATTTTTTCCTCAAAAAAAACTCCCTACATCGAAGGTATTCCTGTTCCTTAACAACTCTTAAGTCCGTCGACACCAATCCAAATCTCATGATTTCATCAACTATGCTGGTGAAATTGCTTAGTGATGATCACCTTTAATCACAAGAACCCCCACCAAAAAAAAATTTGAAAACTTGGGATGGGAATGAAGAGATTAATGATAGTTTTTGAAGGCATGCGTGATTCAAAATGTGAGCAATGGAGCTATCACAGAATCAGGAGTAGAAGAGATAAAGCTGGAGTTAAAATAGGAAGCAGAAAACGGGGAGGGGGAAGGTATTTACAAATTTTGACCAAGATGACAGAGAAACAATTAATAGCCAGTTAATAACTTTACAATTAATAGCCAGTTACCTCCGATCTTAGCTTCATCGTCTTCCCAATCCCAGTTCAGATCCTGCTTCTCATCCATCTCGACCTCCATTTCCCCAAAAACTCGGTATATATGTAAATCTGAGGCGAAGCTTGTTCCCTCAGCTAGTAATATAAGAATGGGCGACCAAGGCTGTGAGCAGAGCACAACCACAAAGACGAAGAAATGGGAGGTGGCGATGGCACGAGCACGACTGGGGTGGCCACGTGGGCGGTGGCGGCGACAAGGGCACGATTCGTTGAGATTGAGATTGGAGAACTGGAGTCTCCCCTGCTGCGTGCTGAGACTGACGTGAAGGTGGCTGACGGCGTGGAAAGATAGGCGCGAGGGCGAAGGTGGCTGACAGGAGAGGAAAGAACGAAGACAGCCACGAAGCATTGGCGGAGGCGGGGACGCAGCTCTGAGCCTCTGAGGATAAAAGAAGAGAATTGAGAATGAAAGGGTTCAAGGATTCAAGTTGTGTTAGCTAAGACGCAAAGTTATACAGAAGTTGTTAATTGGGTGCAATGCTGGGTATCGAAGACGTTTGCAAGGGAGTTGAACAGCTCCCTTACCACTAGACCGATAGCATACATTGAAATTGATGAAGAGATATAATATTTTACATGAAAATAATAATACAAAAAAATATAAAAAAAATAAACAGACTTTGCCCGTGCCCGTCCCGTTTAAGCTTCCAGCCCGCCCGTTACGGGCTGCTTTTTGGGCGGGCCCAAATGAGCAAACCGCAAATGGGCCCGGGCAGGTCCACCGGGTTACGGGTTGCTTGCTCAGCCTTAATTGAAAGCAGAAAGTACCAACTTAACATGGGATCAATGAGAGTGTATTGCGTATGGTGGAAAAATGAATTAAGGGTATTTATAGGAGAACTTTATTACTTTGATCTTAAATTAGCATGTGTTAGTAACGGAAGTTTAATCTATTAAAAAAAGTTAGCCTCTTACAATGTGACGAACCAATTTTTGAATCTTTATTAAGGAAGATATATATATTTAATATCTGATGGTACTTTAAATATAATTACGTTGATCAGAAGAGTATGTGTAATCTAGGAGAAACAAAAGTTTTTGCCCTAAAATGAATCTTTTTTTTTTTGTCAAAAGCCCTAAAATGAATCTAAACTAACAAAAGTAGCAATAAAATGGGTCGATGGGCTTTGGTGACGGGAAGGGCCCATGTAAGAGAATTTACAGTGCCGGAGAGGCGGTGACTTCATCTCCATGTGGCTTTCACTCTGGTGAACGGAGAGTGCGGAGACACCCTCGGACTCGGGGTCGCCTCACCTCAAACTCAAAGTCCCGCATCCATTCCCCTTCACTCATAAACGGCTTATATATATATATATCGCAGCCTCCTTCTGTGTCAAACTCTCTAATAAAGTCAAGCTTTTCTTGAATCTGTTCTATTCGATATGCAAATATCCTCCCGATGGCGAAACGTGATATCGTTCAAGACTTACCTGATTCCTTCACTGAAACTAGAATCAACCCATTCTTCATCCGCGTTTCATTCCACCTCTCACAATTTGAAGAGTAAATCCAACTCCGTGAGTTTTTTTTATCTCCTTCATCGCTTAAGCTGTTATTTTTTTCTGGCTTGCTTTACTTCATATTCTCAATTATGCTTTTTCATCACAAAATCGAACCAAATGGATAGACCACCTGAGAAACGGGGTCGCTTTTATGCAATATGAGCTAGAATTGTTGTATTTCGTGTTCCAATTGTCCTTAGGGTAGTGTTTCTGGGTTCAAGTTTTGGCTGAAGCTGCTTCGAGCAATTTTAATGCAGAAATACAGAGGCCATTGAACATATTGTTTTCGTTTTTGAAAATGTAATGTGCATGGTACAGAGACTTGGATATAAAAAGTTATTGCCGCTACGAATTGGCTACCGTTCTGCAGCTATTAGTTTATTGAGCTTTTAAATTTTGTTTGCTTGTCGCTAATTTCTTCTTTGATGTGCTGCTACATGACCAAACATTGACACTGTAACTTCCCCCCTTCTTTCGAGGTCTGTTTGGTAGCTATCAGAAAGTATGACAATCACAATATTTTTGCAGAATGTAAGAATAAATCAACAATCGTCTAATGAGCAATTTCAGCATATAGCTTTAGAGAATTTCTTGAATGTTAAATTTGTTACAAGTTATGCTGGAGACACCCTGATTTTGTTACATCCATGTAGTTATTGAAGATTGGTGTTTGTTTCTGGCACTTGAATGCCATGAATTCCATGCAATTCAAAACCGGAAATTATTACGGGAATTAAATTTTGACTGCTTCAATCATAACTCTTAAAATTTCTCTAATGCCAAAATTTTAACTTCAGAATCATATCAGATTTGTAGTGCGTGAAAAGCGCTCTGATGCTAAGAAAGCTCTGAAAGATCTCCTTTACAATAGTGGGTCCTCAAAACTTTCTTCTCAGGTATGCTTTTTAAGATTTTTTTTTTTGGTATAATGCTTTTTAAGATTTTAATTGTGTTGAGATGTTTCAGAGTACCTTTTTATATTGATTGATAACCACAAATCTGCAATTGCATGATTATTCACCTGCACTGCCCTTGGTTGCTCAGTTCTCTTGGTCAGGCTGTGAGAGTCTGGGTAAAGTTTTTGGGTTAAAGACATGGACTACAAGTCCAGAAAGGAGCTGCTTTTGCAGAAAGCAATTTTCATAACTGAGTTGAATATTTGGTTATTAAATGGTTAACACTCCCCTTATATAATGACTTCTAGGTTTGTTTACAGAAGACGAGAAACAAGGGAGAAACTAAAGTAGGCATTGGTCAGATTTTGTTTCAATTCCTTTTCCTTGCGGCCCAACGAATAGATTGTAATACTAAACTTTGTAGTAAGTTTTGATTGCGTAGTTAACTGAACTGACTACTAGCCATGTAAAGCTAATCAATCAGATTTTTAATTAATGTCCATTGAGCAAGAGCTTCTTTCCTGATGGGTCATGTCGGCAGAATTATCCGCACTGTCAATCATAGAGATGCTAGATTAGCATATACCTATCAATTTATCATATTCAAAAGTTTTTGTTTTGCACTTTTTACCTGGAAGAGAGAGACATGGAAAGTTGAAGGAGATCGCAATTGGCGTGGAGATCAAGATAATCCAGGTGACCATGATAATAAAGGTCGACCGAGGTCTCGTCGGCGGCATGGAAAATCAAAAAGGAGCACAAAAGGTGATTTGTTGTGTTTATATATATTTTCCCCCTCCTTCACCTGCTGCCTAACTTATTTGTCAAACAAGTTCCGGGCATAAGTTGAGGGATAGATAACACAAATAATGTTTTTTGGATATCCTACTGGTTTGGTGTGAGGAACAACGCATCCAATGATGTGTATAGTCTTAGAACATAGCCATTGTATTTCAGAATCAAATTTTAAATCATTTGAGCTAGATTCAAGAAGTTAAAATGAATTTTTTTAGTTAAAATTGACGAGCATTTTACTTGCCTAGCCATTGATGAGCATATGATTGTACCAATTCAGGGAAAATCAGAAGAGAGAGTTTCTGTGAGGAACTTGATGGTCCTGAGACAATCTTCTGCGCAAGATTTGGTTACAGATCGTCAACCTGGTCCTTCTGCGATTTGCGGGGGTCTTCATTTGAGAATTCAACATCTGGATTTGATCACAGGAGGGAGAGGGAGCACTCAAGCTGGGCAAATAGAAGCAGAACCCGAAAGTGGACCCGTGCAAGTGATTCTGAGTCTGCAAGTGATGTCGAGTCTGATGATAACATCGATTCATATGTAGGTTTGCTTTCTGAGAGAACCATCCTTGGTCTCCCTCTCAGAGGTCCTTTAAAGATTGAAGATGTTAAAAATGCGTAAGTGGTCCTTGGCATCATTTATCACAAACTCACTACTCAAGGGCCAAGATCTTGCCTCTGCATAAAACCTTTAATTACTGATATCTTTCTTTTGCAATTGTAGTTTCCGGTTATCGGCTTTAAAATGGCATCCTGATAAGCATCAAGGCCCTTCCCAGGTGAGATTGACATATTTATGTTTAGCCTTTCTACATGTTTAATAAATGCAAGATTTGGAAATTATGGTGCAAACTATGACCCTCCTGATGAATCTGTTTGCACACAATACCCGATGCTAAATTCTTTAGAATTGGCATTAGAAACCATCTATAATGTTCAAAGAAAAAGAAAAAAAATCGCAACAATATGATGATGATGATTTTTGTTTGTCAATTTTTTTTCTGTTTAGTTTAGTAATATGTGCAAGCTGGTCTGACCTCAAAAAAGGGCTTTTTTTTAAGGGAAAAAAAATTACTTGGTTGTAGGTGATGGCTGAAGAAAAATTTAAACAGTGCGTGAATGCCTACAAGTCATTATGCAGTGCAATCTCCTCCACGTCGTAGTTGGCTTGTTCTCATTGCAAGAGAGACAGCTTCTGAGTCGGTAGCTAATTATCGCTGGCCAGACAGACTTGTGCTCGTGTGCTATCAAATTTCTTTTTTAACAAAAAAAAGGAAAAGGAAAAACAGATCAGAATATTAAACAGTTTCATGTATTTATTATTTTTTTTTTTTGCCATGGTTTCATGTATTTATTGAGTTGGTGTACAAAAGTCAAATTCAATTTACATTTTTATTTTTTCATGCAATTATTTCCTATATTCCGGACATTTGTGCGGGGTCTGGGAGACATCCGTGAAGCTCTTCTTAATGAATTCACATCTCAACCTCTCAAGATAATGAAATATGGATTTTTTTTATGTACAGAAGTGAAATAATTTTTAAGATGGAAAATATTTTAGAAAAATTTTTAAAAAAATCACCCACGGCAAAATTTATTGTCTCTAAGCATTCAAGTGCCCAGGTTTTTTTGCGGATGTGTTGGGAACATAAGAGAGAAGGTTTTTACGTAAATCAAGGTAAATATGTGAAAGAGATTATCTCATTTTACGAAAAAATAGTGTTGAACGAGCTTTTAAAGCTTTTATAAATGTTGTCAAGCATGACGTGAGACACACAAGTAAACAAGATGTCATCTGCCTTGCATTCATAGTTGAAAATAAATTGTATGCAGTTGAATAAGACATCATCAAATACTTCAATACTTTTTTCCTGTTTTCAGAAATAAAAAACCAATATTTGGAATTCCAAGCAAAAAATTAAATAATTTACTACTAAAGAATGACAACCGAAGAGCATGCTTCTACAGCATACCATTATTACTCACATTGGAGTAGCATAGTTTTTCAAATTATTGTTTAAATAAACAAATAAATATTGCTAATTACTGTTTGAATCCGGAACCTCTCTGCCTCAGGTGTCTACTTACTGAACTCAAATTACTTATAACATAATAAAGATATTTATTATAAATATAGCAATAAAAAAAGATATCATAAATATAAATATATTTCCGCTTTTTTTTAACAAGAAAAAGTTTGCATGTCCCCTGATACCGCCATACCGGATGATGGCCGCAAGCAAAAGGCGCCTAACCTAATGAAAATGTGTTCATTTGATGAGTCAAAGAGAAGAAGGAAAGCTGAAAAGTGAAAAGCTATGATGAGAAAGAGAAGGAAAAAAGGTACCTGTTTGCGCAGAAACTAATAACGGTTCCTCTCACATACAAATTCACATTCTTAATCTAATTTCCAGATTTTTGATCAAAAAAAAAAATCTAATTTCCAGATCTAATGTTTCCGGATTGGAAATGAAGTGAGCGGATACAAATTTTGATTCAGTTGGATCTTGAGATCTACCACAGAAGAAGATCTAAAAACAGAGAAGAACAACAGAAGCAGATACCATGAAGCCGTAGATCAAGATCAAGAAGCCAAAATGGAGAGCCCAATTCCTCTTGAACTTACCAAAGTAGCTCTCTGGAGGTTCCTGGTAGTGAATCTCAAACTCCTCTTCTCCGACTCCGTCGTATTCATTCCCGCCCTGCAGCTTCATCTTCATCTCCCTCAGCTTCTCCGTGGCCAAGCCGAGGGTGAGCTTGTGGCATCGGCGCTGGTACTTGAAGGCGTTGATGCAGCGGAGGGTCTGGGCGACCGAGACGTAGAAGATAAGGTGTGCGAGGGAAAGGAGGGAGATAGGGATCCAGCAATGGCGGCACTGGAGGCGAGAGGAATTAGAGAGAGTCAAGAAGACGAGGCTGAGGAAGATGAAGAAAATCTGGAACAGCTTGTGAAGCTCCTTCTTCTGAAGATCAATGGCGCGCTTCTTCTCAAGAGTCTTCTCGAAGTGAAGCTGGATTATGGTGTTCAAGGCTTGCAACGCCGTCTCCTTCTGGTGGTGGTGGCCTTCGTAGTCCGCCATGGATAAATACTT
>JANTPZ010011419.1:0-11701 GCA_025593235.1 Vachellia pachyceras | reverse complement strand
TGACTAAAATATCATTAGATAAAAATCTTTTAATAAATAGTAACAAGTAAAGTATCCTTAAAATATGTAAAGCATAATATCAAATTAAATATGATAATGAAAAAATTATAGTGACATTAATATCATTAATCAAATTATTCATTAAAGATATATTTTCATGTTATTATATTTCAAACCAAAATAACTTAGATAAAAATATATCATATTTTTTAAGGTTGTGAGTTTTTAGTAAGCAATTAAAAATAAATTAGATATTAGAATATATCCTAAGTCTTATTCTTTTAAAAAAAGAAAGTCATAGTCACAATTTTAAAAAAGTTATATGTTAAACTTAATTAGTTAAAATGAAAAAGTAATAAAATAGCATGTGGGTAGATAAGGAAAATGTGTTTTCTCTCCATTTTCTCTCCATGTGTGGAGAGAAAAGTTAGAGAGAAATTGTGGTAGGACCCACACCCCATTTTCTTTTCAACTTTTCCTTCCTCCCACCTTTTCTCTCTTATCCAAGCAGGGGAAAACTCATTTCTCCCCTCATTTTCTCTCCAAGTTTTCTTTCCTCCCTCATTTTCTCTCTATCCAAGCATAAGGTAAGACTTTTATCTCATGCTGTTAACATTTTTAGGTGATAGCATATCTGCTAAGACGTTTGGGAAAGTTCTAGAGGTTTCCATATGACTATTTCTATTGTATAACCTACTACTCTTCTGTTAATGTATTGTTGAGATATATATTACTATTGTAGGCTCATGTTCTAGCATACTATAATATTTTAATACTTTTGACCATGTTATTTTGAAACTTTATTATAGCAGGCCGTATGCCCCAAATATGATACGGTTATATTATTTTAGAAACCACAAATTTGAATGAGTGTTTTGTTATATATTCTTTAAAAACAAAACGGTTTCTTCTACATTATTGGGTTCGTTTGGCAAAGCGGTGGAGAAGTACTTATGGACTTATTCACACAAGTCGAAGCAAATATGTGGAGGAGATTGTCTCGTTTTACGGAAAAACACTGTTAAACGTACTTATGGGTACAAGTTAAGCGTTCCCAAACAAGCACATTATATAATTATGATAGTTGAGTTTAGTGTGAAACTTAAATACGATTTTCAAATGTTAAGGCCCATTATTATGAGATAGATTTTCATAGCATGGTTTGGTAAGAAGTTAACCTAGTAAAATCTTATTATCCATTATATCTCTTAGATGTAGATTTATCATTTCCTATCATGTGTAAGTTTTACAAAGGGGAGATTGATTCCTATAATCCCCATAAGTGTTTTTAAAGTTATGTTTTAATCTTTTTTATCATGTATAACTTATTTTCAAATCAAATATTTTTTATAATCATGATTAGTTTTATTAATACGACGATTTGGAGAGTTAGGTAATCAATTTAGGAAAACCGTTGTTATATCCTTTTTAGCCATTTTATATATAAACATGCTTTTCAAAATATATTGTTCAAACAAGCTTCACTTCATCAAACTGATTTTTTAATAAACACTCATCCAAATATAAATCACATTATATTACCTAATTTACACCTCAACTTGAGTTTGTAAAAGTCAGTTGAAATAAAAATCAATCTCTAGCTGCATATGAACCTTAAGACGCATGATTGCAATCCTTTGGCATTGTCTGCTCGCGACTTTGGACCGCCAGAAGCCTTCACATCTTTAGTAAGGAAGAAACTACCCATAAGCGCCGGAGTGCAGTGGTCAGTGCGGCTGACACTCCCCCATAGATCGAGAGTTCGATCCCTAGGAGCAACGTTTGGAGGTAAAGGTAACCCACCCTTGGTGCAAAGCGGTGCGCCACGTGTATTCTCGCTCAGGATTAGTCGGTTGCCCTGGGTTACCTGATCCAGTTGAAAGAAGGCTAGGGACTCAGGAAAAGGCATCGGATACCGGGGGGTTCAGAGTGTGGGCCAAATGGTCCACTTGCTTGTTGTTCACCCAAAAAAAAAAAGAAACTTCGACACCACGACTGGTAAATGAGGCATTGAGGCTCTTGCTCTTATGGAGCACTCATGCCAAGCCCTAGGATTATGTAATCTTTTCCCATTTGACTAGGCTTGTCATCTTGTATTTTCTTTAATTTCTTGCTTTCATGTTGACGCGTTGTAATCTACCAGTTGCATAACAAAACTTCTCTTTTCACTCAAAAATAAAAATAAAAATTAATTTCCAAATGCAAATTCAAACGAGCGTTTAAGCCATCCACTATTTAGTAGCAAATTTCGTTTTGCCAAGTTATTTACTAGTTATTTTATTCTAGGAGGACTTGGAAAAGGTATTATCTTCTCTTGAGCTGCGTGCTTTGGATGGATATGACTAACGAGCAAATATAGTCCACAAACATCTAGAGTGGCAAAAGACAGGTGCAAGTCAAAATGAAAATTGCAGAATCCCAAGTACATCAAGGAACCCCACAAGATATCCATCGTAAGCTTGCAAAAAATGGCAATGAGAAGTATCAAGCAATAACCCTACAATGAACACTCCAGAAATTTTTTTTTAAAAAATGTCAAATGGAATAGAGTAAAAAAAAATTTGTACATATATACAAACAACCATCTATAACTCACTGCAAAATTTCTCAATAGCTTGCACCTTCTTCTTCAAGTGGGATCACAGTTAAAAGAGAGTACTTCACTTTGAGTGATATTTTGCCATTCTCCACTAACAGCCTTGCCCCAGACACAGCCCAGTAGCCTGGTAAGTCCTGTGGTCCTCTAGTTATCTCTGTAGTATCAACAAACTTCAAAAGTTTTGGTGTTTGTGTAGGCACAGGAGGACCATTTGGGTATAAAGCTGAGTTTATGTGCACATCAGCGGGGTTAGGAGTCGGTTTCTGTGCTGCAGATGAGAAGCGAGTACTGATCAGGGTTGAGATCATTCCGGATTTCTGAGTCAAGCAGGAAGAACCATCCCAGTAGGGATCTTTAACTCGGGTGGCGCCGATGACTTTGGCGAAGTTAAGTCTGAGATATAGAACTTTCTTTAGGCCATGGTCTTTGACTTCAAAGCATGCGCCGGTCACTATGGAGTTATCCTCATCTGATTCGACAGGGGCTGTGCACACATTAGAGAAGTTCTTCCATTGAACCTTCTCAAAGTACTTGCGTTCCAAGGCGGTGTTCAAGACATTCCCATTCTTATCACCTTCGAGTTGGAATGTCTGTGGCTGTGATGAAAGATGCTGCAAATGGATTGCCAGGCGATTGCTTTTTTTGCCTTCTAAATATAATCTAAGGCCCGTCACAGGTTTCTCACCCACATCAACCTTTCAAGTAATTCATCCAAATGTCAGTCTAAATCACATTTTTCAACATACTAAACAAGAAATCTAAGAGAACGCACACATTAGATTGACTATTTTTCTTAACCACAAAGATCTCTAAAACATAATGATATGAAAATTTGAAACAGGCAAAGCATGAACTACTCACTTTGGCCCCTAAAAGGAAGCTCCATAACACTAAACAACCTAACATATCCCTCATCCTTATCTCACCACAGGACAAATTTACTCATGATGTAAGCAAGATGCATGATGGAGGCGAGGTAGTTAAAGGTAAAAACACTCTTCTAAGTCACTAGACCTCAAATGCCATAAGCAAGAGCTGCTAAAAAGGTGCAAGACGCCAAAGTAACTGATGATTATAGCATGGCTGTGGTCCACCTGTAATTATTAGAGTCTTTGTCCATGTTGATTATGCAGCATTATGTGAAAAAACGTGTGCATATCAAAGATGCAAACTATCATGGTCTAACTTTAGCTTAATTCTATCTTAAATAAGGAAAGTTCTAAATTCAAAATTAAAAGGGAAAAAGAACTACATAGCTTCCTGCCTTCTGAATATGCAAGTGAGTGTGTGTGTGACCGCTAATGACAAACATAGCTTCCTGCCTTCTGAATATGCAAGTGAGTGTGTGTGTGACCGCTAATGACAAAGGCATTATTAGCATGAGTATCCACCGGTATCAACGACGAGAAAAGTCAAAGAACCAAAAGTGACAGGAACTCAATTTAAAAAAAACAAAAGAAAAGGTTCAAATAGAACCAAGAGCATTACCAATGATGTGTTTACATGGAGCTTAGGACCCATTAAACTGAATTGCAAAGATGCCATACTTTGTGGCTTCCTATCAGGACCAAGGGCAAGCTCACCAAAAATTGGAGCCCATTGTCGTGGAATCTGGAACTCCAAAAATTGATGCAGTTCTTCAATCGGGGGTTTATCTGCAGTTCGAAGTTCCAACGAATGATGATAATGATGATGGCTCTTTTAACCACAAGACAGGTTTATAAATATTTTATTCAACGAATTAAGAATCACATTGTATATGAAATTGACTTCAAACAAGGTTATACATCTCCATCAACAATGAAATCATAGCCAGAAATTGTTGGCGATATTGTTGGGAATGGTTCTTTGAAGAATACAAGAAGAAGAGATGAAGAAGATGAAAAAGGGAAAGTTGTGCACAATGTTTCCAAGGTGTGGGCAACACTTTCCTTTAGGCTTAATTCACCCTCACCTATTCCTATATTATAGGGTGCAAGTCGGGTTAAACGGTGAATTTCCTGTATGATACAATAGAGACCCTTGAGTATGGACTGCACTCCCTATATTCAAGCCAAGACAACAAAGGCTTTTTACAAAGTGATAATTTGACGTTTTCTAAGTGTGCACTCAAAGAGAAAAATAATGAGTTTGGTATTGTTGTGAGAAAATTATGTGTTTAAATGGGGGGATGGGGAGGGTATTTATAAAGGATGGAGAGATGTTTTAAAGTGGTACCTTTTGGAAACAATGTCTCTTCAATTAAAAGTTGCAACCATACCACTTCAAAAGGTCACAACCATAATGACTTTTCAATGAAAAGTTGCACCTTTATGATATGTAGGGATACATGACTTTAGAATTACAACCCTCTACACACCCCTTCAAATAAACTAATTAATTTATAAATTAATTAATTCATAATGACACAACTTTATAAAAAATCACATCTCTTCCTTTGAAAAATTACATCTTTTCATTTTTGAAAAATACTCTAACAGAAATGTAACTTCCTTGTGATATGTAACTAACGAGTTTTCACAAAGTTAAATTAACAAAAAATTAAATATCAATTCAACAACAGTTGATTCGATTGCTTGTATAATATTTATATCCAAAAGTTATGGGTTTCTAACCTGCTGACATATATAAAAATCATTTGACATGCTTTAAAGCCAAAAATAAATAAGCAAATGATTAACAAAATTGTGCTTACAGCGGAGATAGAGGTTTATGGCATGAGTTAAAAATCCACTCCCATTAACTCCACTAAGCAAAGATGTAATTGGTATAAATGACATCGAGATCACATTAGGTCTAGACGAAACGGTTTGACACCACTCATTGTGGGTCAAATTTCTTTCGTTACTCCCTCCTTTCCTTCTGCACATGAACTTAATATCCTGCACCTGTGGAAGGTTGAAAAAACAAGACCTAAGTCAGTAGTCAGTATTTCTTCTTGCTATTTTCAGGCTAAACAAGCTAGTGCTACAGGTAAGAGACATCGGCATGAACAAATATAGTGTTAAAAGCAGCTCCGTTTACCTCAAGAGAGTAATAGGAGCTAGATGTAACCATCAGACCTATCCCAGTCTCTTTCAAAAACTGCAGACAAAGGAGAAGAGAGTAAGGCAAGCTAAGCCATCTGCATTATCAATTCAGTCCTTTTCTTGAAAAGATATGCATGAAAGCTGTTAATTGCAGTAGCTTTACGACATATACATGGCATCAACCTATATAGCTGACATGAAGGTCTTCTATAAAGCAGCTCCCCGACCTCATTTGATTTGCTTCCCTCATCTTTCACATTATCATTTAGGGAAAAATGTGTTCTTTCAAAATTATTGCTCTTGATTTCAAAGATTTTGGAGAAGGAAAATGAATTAAACTCAATAAATCTGAAAATATTTCTGCCATCTTTTAGGTTCTACCCCTCAATTTCCCTAGACTACTTTTGGGTGTTTCAACCAACTAATTTAACCTTTCAAATATTATAGAAAAAGGATTAACATTCTTCTTGGGGGTGCACAAAAACATGGAATGATTCATTTTTTTTACCTGAGGGATTGATATCTAGGATTCCTTGATTTGTGACAAAATATAGAATATTAGGAGGTGGTAATTCATTACCAATATATTCTAAAGTTTTTACTGTAAATTTACAATTCCATTAATGAAGGATTCAAATATTCCTTTTCATTATCTACCAGAGATTAAAGTTTTCTCTGAAATTTGGCATATGCCTATAACTTCCAAATCAACCTTGGGTTCATTGACACCATCTTACTGCCAACTAATAGATTTTTAATTTAGAGCTCCCGAAATTCATTTCATAGAGACAGAAGTAAAATAGAAAAATTAATCCACAAGCTTCAGACCTTTTCCTTCTGATTAAATTTGTCATCATTTGTGTGATTTTGTCCAGCACCATTTACAAAGAACTTGTCAGCCATCTCTTTCAATTTTTTCTGAACATCGGCAGGTGAG
The DNA here is from genome assembly GCA_025593235.1 of Vachellia pachyceras. Taxonomy (NCBI): domain Eukaryota; kingdom Viridiplantae; phylum Streptophyta; class Magnoliopsida; order Fabales; family Fabaceae; genus Vachellia; species Vachellia pachyceras. Next base: position 5,136 of record JANTPZ010011419.1, on the reverse strand, counting down.
AGAGAAGATGAGAATTGCTGCTTTGCATATATTATATCAGTTCCCCCAATTTTCACCCCAACCATGACATGCGTTCCAAACTTGTCAATGAACCTGAAATTATAACATAAAAGGATGATAAGGGTTTTGCAGGTAAAAAATTTTCAATGACTGATTGACTGTAGTGACTACCAAAGACATAAAATGTATCCATTGAACTTCTTTGGTTATTTTGGCCAAAAAAAAAAATTGGTTATGCGGGAAAAAATCAGTTGAATTCAATCAACCACAACACATTGCAAAAATATAAATGCTGTAGGCTCATAACCTAGGTGCAAGATGGAAAGAAACCACATTCGAAAGGGCTCTGCAAAAGACAGCATAATTCGGAGGGAAAGAATCAAGAACTTGGAACGCCTGAATCAACTTCCTTTCTATATAAAAAATATATATATATATATATAAGTATAGCATAGAAAATGAGCGAAGTGGTTTTGAGATAGAAAAATAGCCTTCTAATTTATCAAAGTTAAAAAAGTCAGAATCCATAATATTGAATAATGATCATTCAGATATAATATGTGTTATACCAAGAGGAACAGAAAAGGAACCTTTTTCCCTATTATAAACCAAACAGAGCATCCCTGCATTATAAATAAAGGAAAATTCTAGTGGCAAGAAAGCAATTTAAGCAGACTAGTGAGAAAGATTATTTTGCTGAACCCTCAAAGTACCTTGCCAACGCAACAGGATCCCATGATGATGGGACAGCCTGTTTAACATGATCACGAAGAACAACCTGGGTTTTCTCTAATGCAATGTTGTACAAGTTTATGGATACACCATCGAAAGCAAGACTTTTTGTATTTGCAGCTTCTTTCTGCCAAGCATCTGATAATTCAAATGCTGCGTTGAAATACCCCGATGGAATCTTACCAGATAGTGATAGCTCCTGATTGAACAGCTCTGACATCTACAGCAGAAAATACAGTGCTTCGTTAGCCGAGGGAAACAAAATCTACACATAGACAGCTTATACCATCTCCTTCTACAAGGACTTGCAAGAATTTCAGTTCTCTACACACATAATTTACTTGAAAAGAAAAGATCGAACTCAATATTAAAACATTGAAGTTTGCCTGGAGCTAGAATTGAACCCATAAAGCTACCTGTGATTTAGAAAATGTTTTCAAATACAAAAGGTACCTGCTGAAAAGAGAGGACATCGGAGCACAATCTCATACGCTCCCCTTTATCACATTTAATTGATTTGGGGACATTTGAGACTGAAATTCCATTTGGGAGCTCAATGGTCCGATCTTGGTCGTTGTATATAGCAATTAATCTAGGGTCAGGAGAATTTCTCTTGCAGGATTTGAGCTTGAGGTCATTTGTGAGATCGTATCCCAGCCCAATGGATTTTATGGCAGCTTCAGCGAATTTCTTTGCTTCCTTCGCTGACATTTTTCCCTTACCAAACTGTCATCACCTTTGATCAAATTCAAAGCAATGACCAGAGAAAATGTTCCAGAAAATCTACAAAAAAAAAAACAAACACGAACAGCGATGGGTTTTCAGTGGAAACGGAGATTTGTCGAGAATCTACCAGACCTGAGAAGAAAGTGTCAGGTATCAAGGTGAATATTAAACACAATTCAAATATCGTTTTCGCTTTTCGATGCCCCCAAAGTATATGCAAGATGGCTGGTCAAACTAGTAAAGGTCTCAACTCTGAGCAGAGATATTTCTTTATTATAAATTGCTGTTTCACAATGTGTCACGAGACCATTACCCTCTCTCCCAAAACACGTGTTGTAGGGGTGCGCAGCGTCCCGTTTCTTATAGCCCAGCACCCTCCCAAACCTCGCCGATGTGGGACTTGTGACATTCTCCCACAGCCAATCCGCGAGCGACCTCACCGCGGACGACCACCACACCGTTACCCTCTCCCTATTACTCTCTCCCCGCCGACAGGGGCGTGCATCGGGCGTGCGGCGTGCAGCGTCGAAAGGTTCAGGGCTGGCTCTGATACCACTTATCACGGGACCATTACCCTCTCCCCCAAAACATGTGTCGTAGGGGTGCGCAGCGTCCCGCTTTTTATAGCCCAGCACCCTTCCAAACCTCGTCGATGTGGGTGACAAATGGTAGGTGTCTTGGTGATGGCTTATTACCAGAGAAAGTCAACACTTGAGGGCTGCTTGGGGCAGCTCCGCCTTATCGGCTTATATACTAATCCACTCATGCAAAACTATCTCTGTCCATTAACTTTTTAGTTAAAATTTAAAAAAAAACTAATTAATTAATATATTTATTTTTTAAAAAAATTAATTTATATGATTTATAAAATTTTATATAATAGAGTGATACACATAAATATTTTAAAATATATTATAATTAATTAATTTATATAACTTTTTTAATTTCTCAAAAAAAATTAAAGAACTTTTATATTAAAAACTGAATTGAGTTATTTACTTATTTATAAAAAAGGAAAAAAAGAAATTATTTCATTTTCAAATGATATATATTATTTTTTATATTTATTTATGTTTTTACACTATTTTTTTCTTGCTCTTTCAATTCTATTAAGGTGGTTGTTAAAATATTTGTGCTGTAATTGCTCTATAAATTGATTTTAAGTATAACTATAATAAAAAAATCATACCTGAAAAGCTAAAACTATGTTTTTCTTATATAATGTTTAGATACTTGTTAGTTGTTAAAATCAACTATGAACTCAAAATTATGATTATCTCACAAGCTCTCAAAAAACTGCATGCATGTAAAAATTAATTATGAACAAAAGAACAACAAGTACTCCCTTCAATTCCATGCCAGGTATATTCTAGAAGGTGTTCTTAATCTTTTTTATAAGATATTTGATGGTTTTAATAAGTATTAAATATTTTTTCTTTCTTATGTGCTCATATTGAGTATGGATAATAGTAAATAAATAATTGTTTTTATTGTATTTATGTAACTTTATGAATTAGTTGAAAATGCAATATATATCTGGAACTTGGATTACATAATGTGCCTTTTTAAATTAGCAATTGAACTAAATAATTGAATGCAGTGGATGATTCATAAAGAAGCACCCGTCACAAAAAATTCAACTTAGTTATAATAATTACAAATAACTAAGTGTGTGTTTGGGAATCTGTATGGAGAAAGGAGTTTACGGATTTTAAGATATTTTTACGGATTTTAAGATGTTTTTTACGGATTTCAAATTTTTTTGCTGATTTGTGTGTTTTTTGTCTTGACTTTTTTGCAAACGTTCACTAAAAGTAGTGATACTGAACATTCAGCAGTTGTTAAAAGGTGGGTCTTACTTCCTTTAATGTGCATGTTTGGGAAAACTTTTTTCCAACGATGCACGTAAAGTAAGACAAAAGGCATCTCAAAATTCGTAAAAGCATTTCGAATCTGTAAAAAATCTCGATATCCATAAAATTATTTCGAAATCCGTAAACTCAGATTCTCAAACTGTGTTAAATTGGTTTCTACTTGGTTTTAGGCTATTGGAATTAGTTCCATGTTATCTGCAGACTGAGCCTTGTATTTGCTTTCCGCTCTTCTTTTTTCTTTTAAAGTTTTCTTTTTTATCTTCTCCTTGTATCAGTAACTGTACATATTTTAGAGTAATCGAATTTCCTTTGCACTTAAAAAAAATTAGATTCTACTTCATGCTTGAATAGTTTTATTTTGTTGCAATTCAATTCTGTTTCTTATTCCCTTTAGACACTTTAATTAATTAGCATCATCATTTAGTGATTTTATAAAAAAATAACTAAAAGTTGTTAATAATGAAATGCAGAAAATAAGTTTATATATTCAAAATAGAAGATTCATTGCAAATTTTTCATATGACAAATTGTAAGTAGTTTGTATGTAAATTGCATTAGTCCAATGGTTATTTAATCAATTTAGTGTTAAATTAAATTATCATGCCTATTAAAAAAGAAATATGAAAAGAAGTAAAGAACCTTTCCACTTCCCTTGCTTTCCATTTCCTCCCTACTTCTTTCTTTTCACTATTAGACTAATTTTGAACATTGAGATATAACATCCTCTAAAAATATAAAAAAAATTTAATAAAAGGGATACAGACGTGATTATTTAGGTCATCAAATTTTAACTGTTTTAAATTTAATTTACTTTTTTTATTTGATATAATAATAATTTTATAAGATATTAAATTTCAAGCGTTCAAAGTTAATCTAATGGTAAAGATGAGAAGTGAAGAGAGCAGAAAGCAAAAAAAAAAAACGAATAGTTGTCTTTTCCTAACGTCACAGTAAAACTAGTTTTTGTATGTTAAAAACTGGAATATTGCAATTTTTATATTTCAGTGTCAAATTTTGGAAAAGCTGAAAAAACTGTTCAACTAATATTTAAATTTTCGATAGTGAATATTTAGTACTTAATGGTGTTTTGAATAAATTTTTTTTAATAGAAAGAAGTTTGTACCCATAAAAAAATTCATCATTTTAAACTTCCTTTTTGATAGTCCATATCCAGCATTTTTTCTAAATCATATTATGAAGTATCCGAGCAATCAATTAATCCGGTTCAAGATGTGTGGCTACCCCTCCCAAAATTTCAACCCTTCTAACATAGTATACCTATATAATATATTACAAAGAATAATAGCATGCCACAAATGATAACGATGATAAAAATCTTTTTCAACAAAATTAAAATAAATTGGGAAAATTAATTTTTTAGCCATCAACTTTTAGTTTACTTATAATTGAATTTCTTAAGTATGATTTGATATTACTCAATTCCAAAAATTTTGGCTCGATGAACATTATAATTGGGACTGTATGTGTGGCACTGAGTCATACTTAAAGGATTGAATTATAATTGGATTAGAAGTAAAGGGATTAAAGTATTAATTTTTCCTATATAAAAATCACATATTATATTGAAACCATATCATAATCATGCGTTTTTCCTATAAATACATTGAACACGATAGATATTCTTAGATGGGTGGCGAGTTCTGGCTGCTTGCTTCATAGCGACTTCCGGTTGAGTTGAGAAAAATGAAAGGAAATAAAGCAGCAACAAAAACCCAATTTGGTGTTTAATTTGAATAATATATACTTCTCCAATGTAATATAATTAAAGTTAAAGTATATGTTT
>JANTPZ010011418.1:0-11072 GCA_025593235.1 Vachellia pachyceras | reverse complement strand
ATTGAATAACGATGGTGGTGGTTATAGTTACCTCTCTTGGCATAAGAGTCTTGGGGATCACTCTGCAACAATACGAATAATCAAACAGAGATGAGATGGGACAGAGTGATGCAAAAACAGAGAAGGGGGGAGGATGAGAAGTGAGAGATAAGGGGTTTTACCCTAACACGTGACGACCACCGTCAAAGACGGCTTGGGAGACGAGACCCATCAAGCCGATGCTTCCTCCACCGTAAACCAAATCAATCTTCCTCTCCACCTGCATTTCATTAACCACAGAGTTGAGGGAAATCTTCCAGTGATGAAACAGGGTGCTCTGTTTCTGGTATTCGAAATCAGACTCTTTCAGTTGAAATGATTAAGGAAAGAAAAAAAAAATTTGGGGGGGGGGAGGGGAAGTGCGTATTACGAGTTGTTTAGCGAGTTGAATAGCAGCGAACTGGTAGCTTGGGTTCTTGCCGGGGCTGCTTCCACAGAAGACGCATATGCGTCGGAACCTTGACTTGACGGCCTGCTCTTCCTTATTAGCCATGAACAGCAAAGATCTTGTAACTTGAATTATGCACGCAACTGGTTTGGTTCGGTGCCAAGGATTATGGAGGAATACAGATAGAGGTGCACAGAGAGAGAGAGAGAGAGAGAGAGAGAGGTTGGGCGATTCAAAAAGGGAGGGACAGGGAATGAGAACTGGTGGGATTCATTGGCATGGGAGCTTCTTTTATAGAAGAAACATTCATCGCCATTTTAATTCTCCTCCATCCTCGTCGTATATTCGTTTTTTAAAACATCACTCTCATGGACTCAATTTTTATTAACCTATGTTCTTCAGTCAGGTGGGTCCCAACTTGGGGCAACTCTCAAATGTAACTTACTATTTTTTATATTTACTTATTTTAAATAATTTTATAAAATTTTAAATAAATATATCAGAAAAATTTTATCTTAATTTTTATAAATTCGTAAATAAGCTGTTGGATTCCATATTCAATGTCCCATGATTAAGCAAATATAATCCATTCTCCATGCTCAACAAAAATTTAGATAGAAATGATAAATTAGATTTCAAAAGTACATTCAAAACCACTGTCGGGTTAGTCATTTACAGCATAGTAATTAAAATTCGAAAATGCTTTTTAAGAGATACTATTTATTTATTTATTTATTTATTGACATTATCTCACACATAACTACACCACAATAGAAGGATAATTATATTTAATGAAAATGTTTCATCTATTACCATATTTAAATTCAACCTCATGGATTGCCCCTGAGACCTACCAAGCCGGGTAACATTTTATTCAAATATATGCTCATATGTTTTTTTTTTTTTTGTTTTTGGCCTGGCATATGCCTGCAATGTATATCGCCCTCTTGTCACTCGAGATACATGACAATCATATTTTTAAAAGAACAAAAATCATAGCATAGTTACTTATATTTACTCTCAGTTTTTAATTTGATATCTATACATATTTTTGTAATTAAACCTCTTAATGTTATTTTCTTAACACACTTAACTTCAATAACTTTAATCCGCTAGCACTGTTAACCCCTGCACACACGGGTTAATAGTGTTATTAAATATTCAATTAAAATGAATAAACATACAAGCACCTAATTAAAATTTTGATAAAAATATAGGTAACTCTAACAAGATTTTGCCCTTTTGTTGTTAATCCCAATTACACAATTATATTTATTTGAAATCCATATTTGGTCTCATCAATTTGTATTGGCTGGCGGGACCGAATTAAAAATTCGGTAAATGTATAGGTAACTCCAATATGATTTCCCTTTTTTGTTAATTTCAATTACGCAATTATATTTATTTAAAATCCATGTTTGGTCTATTCAAAAAAAAAATCCATGTTTGGTGTCGTCAATTTGTATTGGCTGGCGGCACCGAGTCATGGCCATATAATCACATGTATAGTATATTCCACATTTCCTCTTCTATTTTTTTATATACATAATTGTCTAATTATTTGGAAACTTGATTGGATCTTTATTGTTAAATCAGCTTCACATACCACACTGATTTGACGCGCTTTTTTAAAAATATTTATATACCCCTTCCTGCACTGTGCAATGTGAGTATAGGGTATTGTGTGCGACTTCAAGTTTGTATACAGTGAGTGCATGTACCGGCTTATAAATTCGAGAGAAAAATGATTTTACATAAAATAAGATATGTATGTAAGAGAAATTTTATCTTAATTTATGTGCAACGTGAAAAAAAGGAGAAAATGTGTTTGTTTGGCGGAACGTTTGGAAAATTCAAACCTACGTTTAACAGTGTTTTTCTTAAAACGAAATAATCTCCTTCACATATTTATCTCGACTTGCGTAAAAGTACTTCTCTACCGCGTTCACAAATGGGCACAATAACCTTGTTTGGCTGAGCTTATGTGAACCCCAAATACATATCCAACAATGTTTTTCCCTAAAACGAAATGATTTCTTTCATAAATTTACTTCAATTTACTCAGAAGTACTTCCCTACCTTATTTTTAAACGGTGAATTCCAAACACCCTCGTTTACATTAAAATAAAACTCATTCCATTTGTGGGACCCGCACCGAGTGACATGGCATATCAATCCTAGCCAAAAATCCCACTTCAGTTTTGAAGTATTTTATTTCCTGAGAAAAAACCTGGAATTACTATTTTGTTAGTATATATTAAATTTAGATTTTTGTGGTTCCCTTTTTTAAGTTAATTTTGTGGTTGCCACCTGTACGATGAAAGGGTTGAATCACTATTCCTGGATCTTTGGATGCGTCGAGAACCTGTATTTCCAACAATAACACGCTTTTAGCCAATAATATATTATTATATGTATATATATACACGTCCAACAGGCTTTAGTCATTAATGATATGCATCGAATATGTTTTTTTATTCCAAAAAATTTGGAAATTTATTAATTATTTATTAGATTGAATACACCTCCTAAGTTTTGGCTCGTGAACAAATTAACTCCCTTGATCTTGAAAATTTATTAAGAAATCTTAACTTTTAAATGAATGTTCATGATGATATCTTGATCATTAATAGTTGGCAAAAAAAATCATTAATAAATACTTATTTTAGTGACAATTACATGGAAGATCTGCAATAACATCTAATTTTGTTACTGCCTTGTGCCAATTTGGTATTGGTAATCTCCAACAAACATATATGATGTATACATGTGTGTTTGGGAATCCATTAAGAAAAAGCGTTTACGGATTTCAAAAAGAATTTACGGGATCCAAGAAGAATTTACGAATTTCAATATGTTTTTTTACTAATTTTGATATACTTATTACGGATTTCAAGATTTTTTTATCTTGATTTATATGTACCGTTAGAGAAAAGATTTTTCAAATATGCATAATTGTATATTTTACTCAATAGATACGTATTTTATGTAAGTTTATTTGTGTGCTTGTATAATTCATTAGAGGTTTTTTTCCTGAAAAAAAACCAGCGAAATCTTTCTGTAGTCATTTGCTCATTTGCTGTCATTCACATTGAGAGGATATTTTTTCAGGTTAAATTGCTTTGTCAGATTTTTTTCAAATGAGGTAAAACTAGACAGATATGATAAAAAACTATAAAGACTTAATTAAAGGTGAAATGAATCCTAAATAGGAGAATTAATGAATAAAATGTCTCAAAGATTCACAAAATTACCATAAGGTTTTAGGAGTAATTGTTGATGTTGTCATGGACAATCTTACCAACCTTCATTAACAACATCATCAGCTACTCCTAGGACCTTATAATAATTTTGTGAATCTTTGATACTTTTCATTCATTAATTCTCCTATATATGGTAAATTTTCCTAATTAAAATATTCGTGAAGGATAAAAGCGGAACGAAAATTTAGTAAGTTAATATTAAAAAATCAATTGTACACAATGTATATAGTTTTAGATTTATGAGATATTTAATGCAGCGACCACGTGAGAAGCTGGCATGATTCACATTGTAGATTTAAGTATATAGGGGACTTGTTAAATAAAGCAATTGTAAAAATCAAACGCACATTCAACAATATTTTTCGTAAAACGGGATGATCTTTTCACATATTTACCTTAATTTAAATAAAAGTACTTATCTACCGTTTTTTTAAAACTGGATATCATCTCTATTAAAAGGTTACAAAATCAATATTAAAAATAACATTTCCTTTCCATTGAGTAAGATCATAATCATCATCAAATTAATTATGTCAAGTCCAAAATCATGCATATGTGTTGAATATTTAAATGTAGCTATCAAACAAAATCGACGCGGCTTTTAATATTCTTGAGCATTATAACCTACAAATTGTCGTTCACTGAATGATACAAATTAATTGAATTTACTATTATGCGACAAAAAAAAAGAACCAGGACTCCTTTGGTGGTGGGTAAGAACTAAGATCATATATATACCCACAAAGATATATAGAACTTTGATCATTGTCTTTATTCAACACACAAGTTTGTTTAATTTGACATTTATCTCATAACCTATAATTAAACATCTTTTTTTAGAATCGAGATATTATCCTACTAAAGGTAATCATATTTAACGTACAATCAATATGCATGTTTGAGAATACGGTGAAGAAGTACTTTTACATAAGTTAAGGTAAATATATGAATGAGATTATTTTATTTTTACAAAAAAATACCGTTAAACGTACGTTTAGTTTTTACAAACGCTTTAATAAACAAGTTCAATGAATATATGACACTCTTCTTGCAAAAATTCTAACTTGCTTGAGTGAGAAGAGAGAGAGCTGATTAGGACTCGCGGTGGTTCCAAAAAATTTTGACTTTTTTTTGTTTTTTTACCAAAAGAAATATGATTTGAGGAGCTAAATTTTAAAATAAGTTAAATCTCTGGGACGAAAATTTATTGTGGCGAAAAATAGTACTCCTATAATCTTAATGTAAAATATATTTAACCAATTTGATTATACTAAAGAAGTTAATTAAATCAGTTAAGATGATATATTTTTTCTAAAACATGCTAATCATCTCCTTCGATTTGCCCCACTCTCTAACTTGATCAATTTTTAAGAGAATATCAGTGAGAGTAATTTAAAAGAACTAATAAATAAAAATATCTTATATTTGGAATTAATATCAAATCTCCAATTAAATCATACGTTAAATACCCCCTTATAAAACCATCACCAAGAAAATAAATGCTCCTGTTCATGATTTATAAATAATAAATTGGACTTTAAATCATGAGAAACTAAAACTCAACCTAGGGCCAGCCAGTTAGATAAATGTACTGATGAACCAATCCCCTTATTAGTATGATTAAGAATTTTAAACAAATTTGTCGAATTGGAATTTGCAATAAACCACCAACTTTTAAATCATTCTCTTAATAGCAAGGTGGACATTAAGATAAATTAAACTATTTTGAGTACGATTTATTAATGATATCAATTTTTCAATAATATTTATTGTCATTTTTCTTAACCGTATTATCATATATTCGAGTAATCAATTAATCTGATTATTAATTTGGTTAAGAGGGTGTGTTTAGGGAGAATCAAATTAGAGAACTCATTCCACGTACATTTCCAACCTATATTGTGAACCGAGTGACACCAAATTGGTTTATGAATGATATCAATGTTTATCACTAAATAAATTGGAAATTTAAATGTACTATTCCACAACTCTTGAATAATAATTACTTTGTTATCAAAAGAGAGTGTGTACATTATGTACTATTAAATATTGAGATTTGACGTGATGGACATCCTATTTTAACTTATCCATGAGTATTTATTAGACAGATGTTTGTCGTTTTCTATCTTTTCCACAGGTTTTTCTGTCACGTAAACCTTAATTGTTCTATTAATATCATTTTCGCACACATACTTATATTAATTTAATTTCAGTAAATGTTTTGTGCAGAGTGGTGAGCAATGGGTGGATTGAGACTTGGGAGGCAGCACCTTGGCACAAGAAGTAACCCGTCAGTGAGAGGCCTTTTTGTCCGAATATGGTTTCGAAATATCAGCGGAACTTTTTCACACTTTATCCGAATAAATCAAATATGGGAATTTCATTACAAGAAAAAAAAGAGATCATTTGAATATCATATGCGGTACTTGCTAAATAATATATGAAAATACGATATATATATATATATTCATTCGAAAAACAACAATGGAATATGGAATGACAATAATAGAGTAGAAAATGACAACAATAGAGTATGATCCTCGCTGAATGATATATGAAAATAAAATATTCATTCTAATAACAACAATAAAATATGGAAGGACAACAATAATGCAGTAAGAAATGACAATAGAAATTGGTTTTGAAATATCATATTTAATTCGGGGTAACATTTTTTTTTCCTAACATTTTGAAATCCCTGTTTAGTTCAGGGTTCTGATTTAAAATTATGAAAATTTGAAACCATGATTTGTTCTTTTACAATTTTAAATGTTTTTTATTTTTCCTAAAAATTTCCATTTCTCCCTGCAAGCATATTTCATAGGATGTAAACTTGTGTTCTTTTCTTTATGGTAGGGTTGCACAACAATCTCGACAGCTCGTCCGAATCTAATCTCACCTGAGACCAAACCCGGTTAGAAAAATTGATCTAATGAGAAGCCAAACAGGATCGGGTCTAACCCAACTACCAGGTTGGATCCGTACATCAAACTGGTTTATTAGACCTTTTAGCCTGACCAACCTAAACTTGGTGGTCACAAGTCATGACCTAGCTTATCAAAGTCACGACCTCTCTTACCCAAGTCACAACCTTAATCCCCTGATCTCCATACCTGTGTTTTCGATACATCTAAGTCATGACTTGGATATTCCAAGTCACGATCTGAGACCTTTTTTCAAGTTTCCTACCTTCATCCAACTAATTTATTGAAAAAGAAGATATGGACCAATCTAATAACCTGGTGGATCAATCCAACACGTTCTTCGTCTCTGGCTAGCTCCAATTGGACCAGTCTTCAAACCATAGAAGCCAACCCGATCCTTCTTCAAAACTGGACTTTGGACTGGGTATAAACCCAGTCCAAACCCCGTCTAGCCCTACTTTATGGATGATATTGATAACCGTCTCAACTAATAGTTTGTTGGTAGTTCTTAAATCTATCTAGCAAAAAAATTTCATTCTGTTGGGCATTTTAAATTTTTATAATCATGAGTTATTTGGTTAAATATATAATCAACAATTTTTTGTTGGAGGAAAATGAACGTCACATGAATAAACAGCTAAAACCAATTTGCGGTTGATAATGACTGATTCCAATACTTGGAAAAAAAATGGCCGATTCCAACATTAAGTGGCTTTGTTTGGCAACCTGATTTGTACGTGGAAGGCGTGGGATGCCTATTTTTTTAAGATAATATTAATTATTAATCACATAGCTAGGCATGTGTAAGATTAATATTTAGGGAAATTTATTGGGAGGTTCCAAATAAGGAACTTATTTAATGAATGGTCCCAATTCTCAAAATATTTATCAAAAGGTCCCATTGACAACATGAAGTGTTGTCAATACAGCGTATGATGTTGTCAATGTATAGGACCTCATGTTGTCAATGGAACCTTTTGATAAATATTTTAAGAATTGGGACCATTCATTAAATAAGTTCCTTATTTGGGACCTCCCAATAAATTTCTGTAATATATATTATTTATTCATTGATGTGTAGCTTACGCATTAAAATTATGACTCGTGAGGACTGCAAATACATATACTATTAATTAATTACTAAATCATCTTTTACAGTTCAGACTTCAATCTTATTTTTTGTAGCCAAAATACAGAGAGTGAGAGATGAGCGAATTATTTTTATTTAATTTAAGTGATTATGTAATGTAGTTTTTTTTAATTTAAACTTTGACTATCGACCTGTTAAATTTCTTTATCACTCATGCAACGTGTCATTAAAATATCTATAGGAGCCAGCCCACGGAGAATTATTTAATGCCACGTTATTTGTGATCAACTCAAGGAAATTTGTTAGAGTACAGTTCAAGAAACATTACTTTCGTTTTCTCACTTTAATTTGAATCAGTCCAATGATAATTTAATTTTATATAAAGGACTGCAATATTTAATTTAATCTTGGTATTAGAGTATTAGAAAAAAAATTGTTAACGGAAGAATAAATAATTCACATGAATTAGTATATCTAACGTTGCTTATTAGATTATGTATCTGTTTGGCTCAGTGTTTGTGGTCCATAAATACGTTTAATAGTGTTTTTCTGTAAAACGAGTTAATCTTCTTTATATATTTACTTCGACTTATGTAAATGTACTTCTCTACCGTGTTCCTAAACAGATTTTATAGCGCTCAAACATATAATATAATTGCACAGAAGAAACTGAACATAGAGTGGCTGTTCTATTTATTCAGTATTTGAAGTGGGATTTTTCCCCTTTTCTGACCGAAAGTGGGAGAAAAATAATATATTTACTGAATGGTTATTTTTTGAAAAAAGAAAGGCAAAGGGACGACAAGATGGAAGATTCAAACAACAAAACAAAACAAAACAAAGGAAACAGCTGTGAATATTATGATAAATGTACTTTTATGTATAGTTGTTGAGTACTTTCCTTCACATTTCAAAACAAAGGAAACAGCTGTTCTTCCTTCACATTTCATATAGCTTCTTCAATTAATTTCATGACTACTTTTCTTCAATTTATTTTATTTTTTCGTTTTCTTGTTGTTTTTTTTATGGGAAGAATTCAAATGATTCACTTCGCCAGAGAGATGTCGGGATCCCTTGTTCCTTCCAACCACTACCAGCATCATGGCTCCCTACGTACTCTTCTTCCACATTCTTCTTTTATATTAATACTCACTCAAAAATCTCCCTAAATTTCCACTGTATGCCGTTGATATAAATTAAATTTGCCCCAAATTTATTTTACTTGTTTTTTTTTAAGAAAATGAATTATTAGTTATTGAATAATCACTGATATTTTATAAAGTGAACTGTGAGTTTCAGATTGAAAAGCCTAATTACAAGTGAAGTGTTGCAATAATAATAGATGCTTTCATTGAGAACATGCTAGCTAATTGGACTTTGAATCTCTAAAGGCTGATATAAGGTAGCTAGCCGTCTTCAATTGGCTAGACTTTCAATTTAAGTAACAATGCAATGAGCATAAAATCGCACTTTAAAAGCTAATTGAAGATTATGATCATGTTGATCAGCATTTTTCTGCCACTGATAGGGAAGGATCAATTGGATGACAGGCCTTTGATTATTACCATTGTAGCTTCCATTTGCTTTCTGCTTTATTTCAGGACTGTATTTGGATAATTTGGTCTGTATTTCCTTTCAATGAATGAAGCATCTTTTACTGGTAAAAAAAGGTAATTGATAAAAGTCATACACACACACATATGGTTGAAAGTGAAACGTTATCAACACAAGCAAAAGGCTGAAAAATCTTCAAGAATTGGTGTGGCAAAGGGCTAGCTCATAAAAGTGTGGGGCGGTTCAGATTTGGGATTAATCTGAAAAGCGATGAAGAAGAGAAAAAGGAAGAAAGATTAGATATCGGAAAGCGTGGGTGTGGTTTCATGGATTCATAAATTAATGATCATGAGCTGCCATTTGTTGGACTTTACGAAAAGATTCCTGACGTTGATCACTCTGTAATTCCTACGTAGGACGTTGATAGAACAATTAATTTGTTACTTTATATATTCACACACTGGGCGAGGTTATGCCCTTTTAAGAATGCTTTTCATTATGAATGGGAATGTTGTTAGATAGCTTCCCTTGTTAACTCTTTCACACCCTCCAAGTCTCGAGAGTCTGTCAAACACTAGCAATTTTTTATGCCATGACAAAAAAGATATACCTCATTGTTAAATTTAACTCAATTGTTCTCGCAGTATAAGGTCCCTTTAGATCTCTCAAATTTGAGTTTCAGAGGAGACAAACACTTGTGTTAGTAGTGGCAATCATGAATGCAAAACCAAATTAATTAGTTGCTTGAATACAAAATGAGGAGATGGCGTCTTTTATAACCATTCAATTAGTAGCGGTTTTGGTAAGAATGATAAACAAAATGCTACAAAATCATATCAATCTCTCAGAAAATAAAGATTTTAGTAACGTTTTGTCTAAATCGTCACAAAATGATTGAGATAAGTGACGTTTTGAATTTTCAATGATTTAACTTTTAAAAACTGCTGCAAAAATCGCAACAGAATTGAAAATGCTACAAATGACACCTTTGTTTGTAGTGTTTCCTTATTAAATTCAATAAGTTCCATGAGAAGTAGCATTTTATATTGATTAATGATTTATAAACCCATCATGAAAAACTTTAGGCACCAGATGAATTAAAATGGGAAGAGTAGTTAAAACGAAACGTTGAAGCTCTAGACTAATTAAATACAATGAAGTAAAAAGAATGAGAGTTTGATTAACAATTATAAACTTTAACTTCAAACGTATGGTTGGTTGGACCAACAATTACTATCAAAACGATAGCTTTTAATGTAAATGTTTGTCCGCCTCCTCCAACAACAAGAAACGGCTCTATCCCACTAGATGGGTTCGACTTCATAAATCGCATGGTGAAGTTGTATCATGTGGGATAAGTTTCATATATCGTCGAAAGGGAAACATACCCTATATCGCCTCTAACAACAATAAAATTTTTAGATAAATTATTAATTAAGAGATTTCACTCAATAACTTCTTTTTTTGTTTTCCTCTATAAAAAATAGAGGACCCTACATTGCTGTTTTACTATCATTATCTATGTATCCAATAAACTTCTTTTATGTACTTAAATCATCTGAAACGATTTTGTAACATTTTCTCTTCAATGGATGTCGCCGATCCAACTTTTCCTTGTATATGTTCATTATGGATACTATCCTTTCCTTATTTGACTATGTATCTATGTCAACATCTTCATATGAACTATTTTTACTTTATATGCTCTTGTTGTCGTTTTAAAGCCCAATGTTTACTTCCTATGAAAGAAAATGTTTATCCAACAAACAGGATGATCATCACTATCCTAAGAAGGAAAGCATATATAATTTGAG
>JANTPZ010011417.1:0-14302 GCA_025593235.1 Vachellia pachyceras | reverse complement strand
TTCATCATTCATATGGCATTTCATGTTTTTTTCTTTTCATGTCTCAACTAGGTTCATATATCTGCCTCAGAATGTCTCCTGGAAATGATCAAACTTTTCATGGACCAGCCCCAAGTTACTACCATCAGTGAAGCATCCGAGGGTGAGCTTCGTCATCTTCTTGAGACTGAGAAGAATGGTGAGGCAAAGTTACTATTAAAGAAGTGCATCGACATTGTTGAAGACAAGAAACATTAATGTCTCAGAAAAATTCTTGTCATTCTTGAAGTTCTGAGATCGACATTGTTGAAGACAAGAAACATTAATGTCTCAGAAAAATTCTTGTCATTCTTGAAGTTCTGAGAGGATGAAATATTTAACTGTTGACAGTTGGACGTAGATAAAATAGAAAGGAAATGTTAATTTACTCCATGCTGCATATGCCATCAGTATATTTATTTATACCAAAAATTTATGTTGTTCCATAAGGTTGGGAAATTTATTATTTATTACTCAGCCATGAATATCATAATTTCTTTGAAAGTTAAAAATATTTATCCTAGAGTAAATTCACATATTACTTTTAACAAAATTCTAGTGAAGTTGTTTTCAAGGAGAAAAAAATTGGATTAGAACATTAATTTTAATCTAACTTGTGATCGTGACAAATAATAGAATTTATTAATTTTTTTAATATATAAATTTTGAAAATAGTAAAAAATTCCATATCTGTTGTATCATTAATGTGACATTAATAATTTCCATTATGTTACACCATTATGTTAATTTCCATATCTGTTATATTTAACAACAAACAAAAAGGCAAACACCAAATAACAATCCAAAATGAGCAATAGCAGAATAAAATCAAGAAGAAAGAAGTAAGCTAACAGAAGAGAAGGTTTTGATATTTTAAAGGCAAAATAACCATAAGGAATGATGTGGGTCTGATGAAGATGATGCGTGTGTTTAGAAATCTGTTGGGAGAAAGGAATTTGTGGATTCTAAAATGATTTTACAGATATAGAGATATTTTTTACAAATTTTAAAATATTTTTACTGATTTTGAGATATTTTTTTATTTGGTTTGTGTGTTCTGTTGGGAACAAGTTTTTCAAACGTGCAGAATGAATAGCGATGAGACATAACGGACAGAAGTTAACAATTCTGTTAGCAATGATGATAATTGCTCCATTTTTAATATTTAAAGTGTAAAATTACAACTTCAAATATTTTTGATTGTTGAATTTACCAAAACAAGTTTTTTGATTCGGATTGGTCTCAAGCCGCGAAGTCTTCCAATTATAGTGGGCAGGTTTAAGATGATCCAATCAAAAATTCAAATATTTTTTATTTTAAATCTGTTTAGAGAACGGTGAAGAGTATTCATGTGCATACCGTTTTCCAAACGGTACATATATTTCAATATAAAACCATTTTGAAATCTGTAAAAATCATTTCAAAATTTATTAAAACCATTTTGAAATCCACAAAACCCTCTTAAAATCCGCAAAATACCTCAAAATCTGTAAATCCCTTTTTCCCAACGGACTTCCCAGACACACTATATGGGGGTGTTTAGGAAAGCTTGTCAACATTTCAAAAACACGTTCAACAGTATTTTTCTATAAAATGAAATAATCTTCTTTACCACTTTACCATACAGATTCAATATAGTTAACCGGTAAAAGAGACTAGGTCGATTTATAAAAAAAAAATTTGTTAAACTTGATTTGGGGAGCCGCGCCCTCCCAAACTTGCACTCTTAGAAGGACAAGAACAAATTATTCGCATAGATAAAGGGTGATTTCCAGCAATTTCTGGATCTTCTTCAGAATGCTAACACGCGATTTCCACTATACCACGACGAAAGTCTTTCCTTTGAACGTTAAGCATATCCGCAACGTCCTTATTTCTTCATAGCCAGCACCTTTGCCTCAAACGTAGAGTTGTAACTATAATCAGCAGCGTTGAGCTCGTTAACCATGGATGAAGCGGAATTTCGACGAGTTCTCCAACTCTTTCCCGTTGTTCGTTCTCGCGATTACTGTGTACGTATCTCTCCGCGTTTAGGGTTTAGTGTTTTGTTTGTCCAGCTTCACATTTGATCTGTAATAGGCAGCGTTCTCACTTCGATGATGGTGAAAGTTTGATTGAGACCTATATTGTGATTTTCTTATTCAGTATAATGTTTCTTTCTTATACAGTGATACCAATTTGCTTCTAGTTTGGTTAATGGTTCTTTTTGTTCCTGAAGAATTGTATTGCATACGGTGGGAATATGAGATAGGATAAGAAAGCTCAAATCGTTGTCTTTGCCCTTTCTGGTACCCTGATTCTGATAATCATATTCAATGGGATCTCTGTATAGTTGCTGGGTTTTTTCAAACTTATGGGTGGGTGGTTGTACAACCTTTTCATAGAGTATCATGTCAAGTAAGCTTTTTGAATCAGAAGGGCATTGAGTTTCTTCGGATATATTTGGTAGTTGAATGCTTAGGGTGTGTTTGTCAATGATGCCTTTTGTTTAATGTTCATATCTCATCTTGCTCAGTTTGAGCGATTTTCTTGTGTCGATGGAAATCCCGTATCTGACCAACATTTAACTTAAGTTTGCAATTATATGCAGTTTTGTCACTGTTCAAGATTTTGGATTTCATAAACTTAATGTATTAAAGCATTCTTGCACAAGCTATGACAATCAATGTATACACATTTTCCTAGTAATTTGCATGGAGCTCGAGAAATGATATGCACTGTCCATGGCCTGTGAATAGTAGGGCTTGCCATAGATTTTAATACCACTAAATAGCCAAGCATCAATATATTTTGCACAACATAAGTATTTGATTAATTTATTGTTGTACTTTAATTATGCTGTCATTTACCTTATCAACAATTGTGAAGTTTCAGGCAGAATCAGGATCCAGACAATCAACTTCTAGATCTGCACAGGATGAGGTAGTTGTAATGACACTACTTTTCGCATTTTTTTGTCTCTCTGTGTGAATCAAAGTATATAAAATGCAATCTTACAAATTTGTTGCAATAGCTGAAGGAATGGCATGATGCATGGGATGGTGGTGATAGGGAGCTTGAGATTAAAGGAAATAAACATGGTAGTGTGGCACTCAACTCAGTTATTAGACTAGTTTAGTCTTTTAAAGTTTGCTATTTCTAATTCATTTTAATTAGCTTTATTTCTCAAGGGAGTTCATCAAATATCATGAATGACTTGGCATTATATCAAATAGGTTGTTAAAAAAATTCTATTGTATTCTTGTATTTATAAGAAACGGAGGAGAGAGGGCAAACCAGAGGTTAACTGGAAAACAATAAACCAGTGTCTTGAAATTCCAACAAAATTTCACCATCGTTTTGCATATCAGTGAGAGATATTTCCATAGAACAGTTATTGGCATAGCATTACAGGCAACCTCTAACTGTAGCCCTAACCATTAGGACATGTTAAAAGAAAGGAACATCCTAAATATTTAGGTATTTTGAACCAACTAATTAACCGTAGAGCTGAAAAATTGGACATACTAAGTTTTGGTATTGGTATTCTTACCTAAACCTTTGAATTGTACGATGAGAAACTGAGCCAGGCTTTATCTCTATTTTTCATGAAGCAACCCATAATAAATTATTTCATGGGAAAATAGCTGCATGAAAGTGCAGAAATTAATGGGGTACTATTTCTGAACTATATTTGCATGTTAATGAAGAGTAAGAGCTTTGTGATGTTTGCAGATTTGCAATGTTTTCTGTGTGTCAATATTGTTGATTACTGTTTTGAAAAGTAAGGACAAATACACTATTTCAAGATGCCAGATGTAACGCTGTCCCTTTTTCTTTATATCATTTAAACCAGTATCTTATAAGACATCCGGAATTGTGTTTCCCATTTTATGCTGTCATGGTTCATTGAACTCAGAACTTAAATCATGTTGTGTTGATGTGAATTCTACCAACAGATGAATTTTGGAGCAAGCTAAAGTCAGCAGCTGAGAGGAAGGTAAACTGAATTTGACATGTAATGGATATTTTGAATTTGATCCAGCATCTGATTGACATTTTTTTAGTTCCGTAAAAATTGGCATGTGTTACCATATTTGTTGGAAATATCTTAGTTCGTTCTGTGACACTCTTGTTTAAGTCTCACCTCTGATTTTAAACTTAATTACAACAAAAACGAATGTCTTTAGTATCAGATTTCTGGATCAGATCATATCAATATTTGGAAACATATGTATATTCTCTTTCACAATCAATACTTGGATGCAATTTCTTGTATCTTTGCTTTTTGGTTCCCCAATAAAAGTCATGTACTTGTTATATTATTAGAGACCCTTATACTTTATTGAAGAATTGAGAGCAAAGATATAAGGAACTGATAAAATCTATCTTCATTAATTGATGCTAACCTATATCCTCTCTCTCACTATTTCCACTCATCTTTCCCTTTGCAATAAAATATTGGCCATTGAAGTCATTTGAATTTTCAGTAGTTTAACTCTTGTCTCTTTGATTTGAATGTTTTAACAGGTGGGTGCAGAAGAAGCAGAGAGATTTTGCAAGGCTTTCCAGAAAATTCATAAGAAACTAGTATGTACTTTAGTCAAATCATTTAGGCTACTATTCACTAGAACTGTTGTGTAGCATATGTTTGGGAAAAGTAGTTAATTGAAAAGGTTTCGGGTCAATCGGTGGGGGGGGGGAATAGACTAATATTTGGGCCTCTGATTCACTAGATAGGGTTACCTATAGAGGATTGTGATTAGTAGAAGACTGATTCTAGTGTCACATGCTCTATTAGTCAGGATATGAATTATCCGAGGGCTGCTAATCAATGGGAATCACGATAATATAGTATGCTTAAAATCTCACATCAATTAGTAGGACTACCCAATGAATTAGTCATGTTTCTCAACTGATAAGCTTTTAGGAAAATTTTGTTGTTCGTTTGTTCATTGATGTTTGTCACACACAGGTCTATGAAGAATTGACTGAAGATGCCGCACGAAAGTTTATAAACTCGTCATAGAGTTTGGAAACGAAAATGACAAGCCCTTGTTTTTGTTATGATCGAACCATCAGTTGTCAGCGATTGTAACTTAATTATAGCTTGCAATTTAAGGTTAGATATTCTGTTGGTCCTTTCAATATCTTGGAAAAACCATTTTGGTGGGAAGTGAATTGGGGAATATACATATCTTACTAGTGGTTGTGCTTGAGAATGTTTCATTGATAGCAAGTGTACGAGGATATTCTGGGTTTGACAGCACAATTGGGATGGTCAATTAACTCCGTTTGCACACTTTCTTTTCTCTACATAAATTGCCTCGGAATCTGTGTCCGTTTTCCCAACGGGCTATCCAAACGGAGCCAATATCTGCGGTTTCTAAGGATGTGTCTATGGCATGTGACTTTTTAATAAGTCCGTAAATTTGTTAGATATCATTTCTATTACTTGGGGTTTGAGTGTTCTCCCACACTTATTAAATTGATAAATATTTCAAAGGCGTAAATTTGTTGCATTGGTACAATATATACCGTATATCCTTCTACAATAAATTAGTTATTGAAAAGATGTAGCATCCAAAAGTAATAAGCCTATAAAATTCACGTAGCTTCCAATCCATATTATCATTGAAGCCTGTTGTGTCTTTAATTTGATCGATTTGAAATGATGCAATTTTTATTTTAAAAAAAGAAGGCAATTCAACAATTTCTTTTTGTATTTCAGATATGTTTAGATGATCGGTGAAAATTACTTTTTCACTGTGATTTATTGTTTACAAGATAAACATGTTAGAGGAATTTATCTCGTCTCTCGTAAAGGTGCTTCAAATAGACATTTTCATGGCTCTCTTGTGTAGTCTCAAGTCTTTCTTTTTCCTGCAAGCTTTAATGCCTATGATCTATGAGATGGTTTCTTTGATAAATCACTCTTTTTTTTACAAGTTTCTGCAAGTTTATATGATTTTTGAACGATAAATTGACAGGCGTTGATACAAGTGAAAAACATAGTGACTATTTTATCACTTTTGGAAATATTTCAAAATTCCCTTAATAGACTTTAAATGCAATCTAAAATTTTATGATTTTTTTAAAAAAAATCTTGAAAGACTGACTCCATGTCTACACCTAACCAACGGATCCTTATTTAATTAAGGGGATTTCTTATTATTCCTTTTAAAAAAGACCAAAGGGAAAA
The DNA here is from genome assembly GCA_025593235.1 of Vachellia pachyceras. Classification (NCBI taxonomy): domain Eukaryota; kingdom Viridiplantae; phylum Streptophyta; class Magnoliopsida; order Fabales; family Fabaceae; genus Vachellia; species Vachellia pachyceras. The sequence continues at coordinate 8,103 of JANTPZ010011417.1, read as the reverse complement.
GGTCAATTTTTTTTATATTCTTTTTTTAGATTTTATCATGAGTCCTACTAACTAATCCTCCTCTTAGTATTCTGATGCAGGTGTTTCACCAACTCCTCTTCTTTATTTATTTTATTCTAAGGTTAATATGTAAAAATACTTATATACTTTTTAAAAATATGCATCTAACATGATAAATTTTTTATAAAAGCAAAAGGGCTTTTAGGAAAACTATCAAATCCGTTAGATGATTCTTTTTTTGGGAATAAAAACTGAATAATATTACATAGATTGAGGAAAAATACTTACGTACTTTTAAAGTGTAATGTTATTCATATTTTGTCCAATAAAAATGTACTAAATGTCTCATATTGTGGATTAGATATCTCATAAATTTTTTCTAATTATTTCTTTTTCTCTAATAAATATATTATAATGAGTTATGGAAAAAGAGAAATAATTAAGAGAAATTTATGAAATATAAAATCCATAATAAAGGATACTTGAAACAGTTTCATTTGGCAGAACATGGATAGAATGACACTCCGACAAGTATGTAAGTATTTCTCTAGATTGAGTGCAACATTACATACTCCTAGAGTGTCATATAATACATACTCTACTAAATAAAAATATAATTAGTGTCACATGTCGTGGATCTCATATCCCATAAATTTTTTCTAAATTTTTCTTTTTTATAATAAATATACATTATAATGAGTTATAAAAAATAAATAATTAAAAAAATTTATGGGATTAAAATTTATAATATGAGGTACTTAAAACCTTTTGCGTGAATAATTTGCTACTACGGATATAGTGCTTGTTTGGGAACTCCGTTGGGAGAAATGAGTTTACAGATTTCGAGACATGTTATAGATTTCAAGATGGTTTTACGGATTACAAGATGGTTTTTATAGATTTCGAGATGGTTTTTACAGATTTCGAGATGGTTTTATCTCGACTTACGTGTACCGTTTTGGCAACGATGTTGCCAAACAAACACATACACGTGTTTCTCTCCGTTGAGTGCAACACTGTTAACTTTAAATTTTGTGGCCCCACCCTATTTTTAAACAAAAAAAAAAACTCTTCACCCTCTCTCTCTTTCTTTCTTCCCCTAGCTGGCTACCCCTCTCCCCATCATGAGACCCTATCTTCCCCCACCCTATATTGGCTTCGTTTGGAAACCCGTTAGAAAAATGGACACAGATTTCGAGGTACTTTATGTGAGATGAATTTTGTCTCGACTTGCGTGAGAATGGGTTTGGGGAGCCAAAACGGGCTCCCCAACATGTTTCCAAACGCAGCCATTATTTGCCTTTGTCCCCACATTCCCCCGGCGATGACTCTCTCCGGCCACGCTACAGATGCCGTCGAAGTAGAGACCAACCCAACACCAGCAAAAAGAACAAACTGATAGAAAGAAGATAGATATTGTTGAACGAGGTTTTGACTTTTCTAAATGAAACACTGAACAAATCCAAAAACAGAAAAATGACAGAGAGAGGGAGAGGAGGATAGCTTTGATTATCAGTGTAGTTGTAGAAGATCAAGAAGGAAAAGATTTCTAGTCAGAAATTCATCCTTTTGCATGATTTTAAGTGCCCATATATATTTTGGTAATGTGCACATTCAAGAGAAATATGACTATGTATACATCTACCTATAGTTATCCAAACAACTTTTTAACATCTGTTAGTGATCAAGACATTGAGGCCAAAAAAAAAACAGTTATTATTTTTTGGCTTGCTTTTAGCCATCCAGTATCCGGCATCTTTCTGAATCCCATTACTAGATGTTCGAACAACCAATTAATGTGATCAAACATTTATAGACAGGCCTTAAGATGATGAGCTCTCCCACAAACCTTTAACGCTATTGCATCTATACCTCAAATCCAAAACCTTGTGTGCAGTGTTGAAAGCCCGCAGAACTTCTCGGTAGGCTAAAAAAAAGTTATTAAATTAAGACATTATGTTAACAGTGTCACTGTAGCTCGAGCCGAATAACAGCTCCTTCAGAGTTGAAGCTCTCCTGGGATCCCTCGTCGCCGCCGTGGCCCTCTCCGTCTCCATCTCCTGCCAGACATCGATCGTCACGGAACCATTGTTATGGTTCGCTTCTTGAGCTCTTGCTTGTGAGATCAGCTGCTACGATCACAATCGGCGATTACCGCCCTTCGAAGCATATGAATCGCGTCGTCGTCGGAAAAGGTTAGAGGAGTGAATGAATTCCTTCCGCTTCGTCTTTTCTTGCCAGTATCAGTGTCATCTTCTTGTAGCAGTTCTTCCTGTATTTAGTGGTTTGGCTTTAATCCTCTCAATATAATATATCTATATATATATATTTAGATCTGCTCCTGAAAAGTACGAGTCAGTAGCTACGCGTAGTGAGCATAAAACGGAGCTTTTGAAGGGGTAGAAGAAAATTAGTCTTGTTTGATTACGGCCTAAAAGCTCCTTCACGGCGAGCGTCGCGTGATTTGGTCCACCTCCAATAATCTTTTTCAGCATGGCGACGTGAGAAGCAGCAACAAAGCGCCGCCGCCCACCGCCGGTGTTTTGCCTCTCACTTCAAAGCCCAGGTAATCATTTTGGTATAAGTATCAAATATTGATTTTCTGTGGAAATTGAGTTGTAGCTTTTCTCATTGGTGAGAGTGGATTTGGATTGGAAAGCGAAATGCCCTCGTTGGGTGAGAGTGGATCATGGATCATGTTTTATTCGGATAATTTAATTATTAGTTTAAAAATTTTCTCAACTTCAACTTTCTATTTTGTTATTTGTTTTCCCTAAAATTATCATATATATATATATATATAATATATATGATATATATTATTTAATGAGATTCATATATTTTTAAATCATTTTTTGTTAAAATTTATTTCTTAAATAATTATGTAAATAAAAAATGCATTTCCCTTTTTCCTTTCTAAAAGCTTTTCTGTCAAAAGTTATTTATGTTATCGTTTATCAAAATGGGGCCTGAAATGGTTTTCTGTGGTTGTCTCCAAGTTCATTTCAACTTTTAATTTGATATTTATCTTTAATTTTATTCTCTTAACTTTTTTTATTCCACGTAATTTTGCACTCACGGAGAAAGTGGAAGTAACTTTAAAAAGAAAGAAGGATACAAGTGTCAAATAAAAAATTGGAAAAAAGTACAAGAGTGGCGACAAAATGGTTTTTCCCTTTTTCTATCAAGAAAGTTAAACTTATTACAAATGACTAACAAGGATAATTTACGAAAACCCACCCACATTTTTATGAATTATTGATATTTATAATTTTATAAATTATTATCTAACTTTTACTTTTAAAATTGGAAGGAGTATGTTATGAAGTGTTGGGATTTGCTAGTATAGTGGTCATGGGTGGACCCAATCATTGTTAGAAATGATTTTATAAAACCAAAAATTGTGCTTCCATTCTCTATTTAGAGTTTGTTTGGATGGTATTTTGAAAATAGCTTTTACAGATTACGAGGTAAAACTTAGGATTTAGATAATAGATTTGGAAAATAACTTTTACAGATTCCTAGGCAAAAACCTAAGTTTTGAAAAGTGATTTATGTTTGGGAAGTTATTAACTTTTACGAATTTCGAAGAAAAAAGTTGGTAGAAAAGAGGAAAGAGGAAGAAAGAAAAAGTAGGAAAGATGACAGAGAAAGAAGGAAAAAAGTAGGAAAGAAAAAAAAGGAAAAAGTAGGAAAGAGAAAACCTAGGTTTCAAACCGAGGTTTTATGCCTAAAATAGGTTTTCTGAAAAAATTTTGTACTTGGACAAAACTTAGGTTTTGAGGTAAAATCTAGGTTTTGAAACCAAACCTAAGTTTCAGGTAAAAGAAGCAAACAAGTCATTAGTTTAGTTATGAAACCTTTTTCAACGTAATTTACAGTGAACAAATTAAACATATGAAAGAAATATTTTCTTGATTTATATAAACGTATTTCTCTAATACCGCCCATTGTGCCTCAATCATTTGTTTGTGTTGACAGCGAATACCGAATACAAATTATTTTAAAGTATTACTTTATTAACCATCATCAATATAAAAATTAGATAACTTTTTTAGAAATTAAAGAAGTTAGTTGCATTACTTTAATACATATAATTATATTTTTCTAAAATAAATGTATTTGACATATAAACTGATATATAATGTAATGATACACATAAATAAATATTTTTAAAGAATTATGTAACTTTTTAATCTTAAAAAAAGTTAATTGAATTTTATATTAAGCACTAAATCTAATATTTATATTAGAGTTGGGAATACGGGTCAGCCCCCGGGTTGCGGGCTGGGCAGGCCAGCCCGCCAACCCTCTTCCCTGGTGGCGGGCTGGGGTTCCTCAACCCGAGCCCGCCAACCCGCCAAAAATATTTTTTATTTTATTTTTTTATAAAAATAAATTTTTTTCTATTTTTTTACCCAATTTTTTTCTATAAATTGCATATTTTTATGATTCTCTTTCCAATTTTATCAATAAGTGTTCACTAATTTTCTAAAAATAGAGTTTAATATTACTTTTTCCTTTGTAAAAAATATTGGGATTGAAAAAAAGTAAGAAAAAAGCATAAAAAATAATTTTTTAAAAAAAATAAAAAAAAAGGCGGGTTAGGTAGGATGGCCCGCCAACCCGCGGGCTCAGCCCGCCTAACCCACGGGTTCACCTTGGCGGGCTAAATCAGCCCGCCAATTTTTGGCGGGCTGGGCCCAACCCGTATTCCCAACCCTAATTTATAATCATGGATGATGACACGTTTATATGATAATTTGTACAGAGTTTTCAAATGATGTTAACAAAATTTTTGTAATTGTTTATTTCTTTTTCATTAATTTATGAATTCTTTAAAACTTTCTATGCCTTAAAGTAAAACCTTACACATGGGAAAGAAGTTTTTTTTTTAAGGACATTGGAAAATGAGATGAGAAGAAATAATATGGGAATTGTATTATTTATTAAGCGTTAGGTGTGTGTTTATATATGTAATATAAATGCAATATTGTTTTATTTTTCAGTAAAAGCATACATCTGCACTATATCTTTATATAATATTTTAATTTCTTCTTATTAGTTTATAAAATATTTTTTAACCTTCTCTTTTTATATGACCACCTTGGTTAAAACTTCTTCCACTAGAATTAATAATTGTTTGTATTAGTTTTATAACCTTGACAAGGTTGAATAATAATTATTTTTTAGGAAAAACAGTCTTTTAATCCGTATAATTTTAACTCAATTGTAACACAATCCTTGTACTTTGACTTGATTGTAATTCAATCTAAATAGTTATAACTATTTTATAATTTAGTTTTAGTCATAATTAGTATCCAGTCCTTGTTAAAAATAATTTTAAATATATGATACTCCTCTGTTCCTATTTACATGGCAAAGTAAGTGAAAGAGAGAGAGAAGGGATTTTTTGTTTTTATTTATAAGTCATTTTATCAAATTTTTCATGTGAATATACAATTTTATCCTTCATTTATTATTTTGTTAAATTTGCTTTTATGAAGCATAATATATATTAAATAGGGATAAAGTTGGAAAGTTGTTTAATTTTAAAATATAATTAATGAAATTTAAGGTTTTTCTTAATCTATATAAAAACTATAAGAAGTGACTTATAAATAGAACATAGTATTATTTTATTATTCACATGGTTGTTTACATCATTATTCATATTTAATTAATGTAGACTTGAAGTAATGAGAGATGGTTTATAAATAATTATCTGCCTCATGCTTGGAACCAAAATCTTGAAGAGGTCTAAGAGCTGATTTTTGCACCAAAATAATTTAATGAAATTTGTATGATTGACACAAAATGCAGAATTCTGAATTACTTATGAACACAATAATGGGTTGGAGATGGTGCTTTGTCAGTGTCATCTTAGTGTATGTTTAGAAAATCTTCCCCAACGGTGTACTCAAATAAAGATAAAAAAAACATATTGAAATTCTTAATAAGCTTCTCAAAATTTATAAAAAAATCTCGAAATCTGTAAATTCTTCATAGAATCTGTAAACTTCTTTTTCCTAACGGATTCCCAAACACACGATTAGTCCTGCTGCTTCTGCATGCTCCGTTTATTTATACCGATGTTTGTATCAGCATTTATATGAGCTCCTAACATGTGAGATGATTATTTATAATGCATCATAGTTCGCCAGTTTTGAGATTTATTTCTTTTGGCACTATCAACACAGTCCAAGTCTCTAATAATTTAATGAAATTTGTATGATTGACACAAAATGCAGAATTCTGAATTCATTATGAACACAATAATGGGTTGGAGATGGTGCTTTGTTAGTGCCATCCTTGTTCTTCTGCTGCTACTGCATGCTCCGTTCATGGCTTCTTCACGTTCGATTATCAGAAACTTACCTGGCTTTTCTGGAGACCTCCCTTTCAAGCTTGAATCTGGGTGAGTCATGACTTGTTTTAATCTTATATGAAACTCATGTTTAATTCTTTTTTTATGTTTTTATTCATGAAATCTATAAATTGTTCATGTATTAAAAGTAAAAGAAGTCGTAAAATGATTCCTACATGGGGAGAGTTACCTTAAATGAAGGTCTTATAAATCCTTGAATTCCCAGGCTTTGTTAATTATCAGATGAAAAATAGATGAATAGTTCAGATCTAATACTCTATAAATTAATTTTTTTTTAATTTTATATCTGCAACCGTAGTGAAATGTTAGAGTCAATATTAATAGTTTAAATTTATTTATCTACAAAACATTAAATGTGAAATCTTCATTTTTTTTTTAATCGGAAGATGGAGAAAATGTGATTTTGAAAGGAAAAACAAGAGGGGGTATTTTGATAATATCTAAATCTTTTTGAATGCGATTCTAATCGTTACATTAAGCTTGCACATCTTGTATATAATTTTACTTCAGCTGTGGTTTACTGTTTTTCTCTTTTGAGCATGAAATTATTATTATTATTATTATTATTATTATTATTATTGGCTAAATCTTCAAAATTTATTATGTGTATATTATATTTTACAGATACATAGGAGTTGGAGAAGAAGAAGAAGTGCAATTATTTTACTTTTTTGTGGAATCTCAAAGAAACCCCTCAAGAGATCCAATCTTACTCTGGTTTGTTGGAGGCCCTGGTTGCTCTGGGTTTTCTGCATTTTTTCTGGAAAATGGTACAATAATTTAGTTAGTTTATTCAACTCCATTATCCATACAATCATTGATATAAAAATTAGATAAGTAATTTATTGATATTAAAATTTAGTTAAATTAATTATTTGTAACAAATATTCGTTGATTTCTCAAAATACCCTTTCTAATTATGTAGACTCTAAGTCCTTAACTATATAATCGACAAGAATACTTAAATTATAAATTTGGGAGATAAAGTGAATTGATATCTTGTATTTACGATGGAAATAGTATTTACTACCTTCAGCATAATCTTATTTTTTTATTCAATTAATTTGCAGGGCCGTTAACATTTGACCGCAGTTACAGAGGGATTCTTCCAAAACTTGTGCTAAATCCTTATGCTTGGACCCAGGTTGGGAAGTTTCTAAATTCAATAAGCCATATTTTTATTTATTTGAAAAAAAATCAATTTTATACTCTATTTTCATCATCAATTTCCTCTTTTTTTAAATATTCACACTACAAAAGTATGAAATTATATGTTGTTATTTTAATGAGCAGGTTCTGAATGTTATATACATAGATTTACCGGTTGGCACAGGATTTTCTTACTCAAAAACACAACAAGGCTACCATAGCAGTGATACACTATGGATTGAGAATTCATATGTTTTTCTTCAAAAGGTATACAATATTGGATATAAAATGAAATTTATAATTTGCTTCCACTTAGGGCTTGTTTGCCATCACTTTCTGAAATCTAGGTTTGGTTTTAAAACCTAGGTTTTGACCCAAAACCTAGGTTTTGTCTAAGTACAAAAAATTTTCTGAAAAGCTATTTTGGTTACAAAACATTGGTTTAATATTTTCTCTTTCCTACTTTTTTCTCTTTTTCCTACCTTTCATCTTTCCTCTCTCCTACTTTTTTCTTTCTTTCTCTTTCCTCTTTCCTACTTTTTTCCTTCTTTCTCTTTCCTCTTTCC
>JANTPZ010011416.1:0-13222 GCA_025593235.1 Vachellia pachyceras | reverse complement strand
ATATATATATATATATATCTAAGAAACTTGCAGCAGGTTTTTATATTCATAATGCGAAGCAGTTGAATAGGCTAAATCCGATTGGATTTGATAAACAGGGACCATAAGAATTTTGTAAAGTAGCAGCAATCACGAGATTCAATCCCCTGCCGTAATTCAATCAATTTATCAAATTCATACTTCAATTGAAAAGATTACGTAGCTTATAGCAAGCAGGCGGAATCAAGTGCAGTTCAAGGGGATTTGTGTTTCGCCACCTTCCTCTCAAGCTCGTCCTTCTTCGCACCAACCACCCTGTCCACCTCCTTCCCCATCTTGCACAACACAAACGTCGGCATCGCCTGCACCTGGAATTCCTGGGCCACATCCTGATTTTTTTCAAAGAGGAATAATTCAGAAACAAAGCGAAAGTTGTGAGGATCGAGAAATAAAATTGAGATTATTTGCTGTGTTTATATCAGCAACTTACAGAGAGCTCGTCCACATCGATCTTGGCGAATTCAACGTCGCCGAATTTGTCGGCCATGGCATGGACGGCCGGCTCTATGAACCTACATGGCCCGCACCACGATGCTGAGAAATCAATCACGATCTTACCTCAATCAATAACCAAATTCAGAGAGATTCAGTGGACCGGGGAAATATTCAGATCTCTATATGATTCCGGTAAAAAAAAAATAGAAAGCGAGGATTGAATAGATATGAGATTGAAAAAAGAGGGGAGATGGGAAGGGACAAGAGATATAAAATTCAATACGAGTTTATTGGAATCTTTCACTTCATTGAAGTGGAGCTGCCATCGGGCGGAAGAGTGAAACGGCACGACCCTAGAATTCTCCGGCGCATCAGCGGCAGCGGCAGCGGAACCTTCACCGCCTCCTATAATGCTAGAGAGAAATGATCCCATGCTTTGCTTTAGGTCTGTGAAATCAAGCGAAGCCTCCTTCGATGTGCTGAAAGTGGCGCCGGCAGCTAAATGCAAATGGGATCCATTTCTCTGATTTTCTTTTTATATTCTTGCCTTGATGTCCACTCAATATCGCATCTTCTGCCTTCCGGGTCCAAAAAAAAAAACGAATCTTCTGCCTTTGAAATTTATTAAACCCGTAAAATTAGTTTAAAAAGCATTTTTAGGTAAATGAAAATAAAATTATATATATATCTACCTTAAATTCTGTAAAATAATTTAAAATAGATTAATTTAAACACTCATCGAGACTGTAGTTGTCTTACTTATTGCCTGCCGTATGTAAAAATAAAATTACAAATTTATTTATTTTTGGAAATCATATCATATATTATTGAATATTCTTTGTTTTCGGGCAATGGGATGCTTTTGAGTTTGGGCTCCTGTCCCACTGTGAGAAAGTGGTTGTTTTACAAAAACTCTTCTCCCGTACATACATCAAAATTTATAAAATCGTTTTTTAATAGATTCTTAAATATGTACTATATGCTTCAACCAAATACAGAATTTCGTTTGGATGTGAATGAATTACTATTTCATCAAGCATCTTATGCATATTTATTAAAATATAGAAAAAAAAATTTGATCCTATTGGTAAAGAATTGATTTAAAACCTACAAGTTATAAGTTTAAATTTCACTGCTACTATGAAAACCTTGTTGATGGATAATTTGTAAGTACATCTATAGGTATTCTCTAAATTTAGAGGCATGTGAATTAATCATATTTTATCTATTAGATTTGTAGGGTTTTAGATGATTTTGATGCTATTATTGAGCTTTTATTGAGGTTAATTGCATTAATTATTATTAATTGCAATTACATGAAATTAAAATTAATTATGGATCAATGGTCATACTTTTCATCAATTTGTTAAATAATTGATTTTTAGGACCTTTGATGCTGCTCAATACCAATTGTTATTGTAGGCACCTTTGGAAGGAATTGGGCTTTGGATTTGCAAACCTTATAATTATCCTGAGAATTAGGCTTTCAATTGCAATGGGCCTCATCCACTTATTCTTCATCCTAGGAACACCTCTATGAACCCATTATTCCAGCACAAACATACCTCCACGAAGTCTCGGCTACCTCATTTATTTTCTTTTGGGCCATTATTATCCATTGACCTATGCTGATTATTCGTTCATACCTACAAGCAGCAGCTAGCACTGGAAAAATGGGTTCAGCCCGCCAATCCATGGGCTGAAATGGGTTCGGGTTGGCCATTTTGCGGCCCGCAAAAAGTCGGGCTGCACAGGCCCGATTTATACTGGCCACGGGCTAATGCGAGCTAACCCGCGAGCTAGCGGATTAGCCCGTTTTCATTTTTTTTATTTTTTTTTTTTGCTAATTGAAAATGCCAAAACCAAGACGGACTATATAAAGCTTCTCCTTCTCCCTGAGACCCTGACTCACTTAGTATTACTAACCTAAAAAATTAGACTTCAGACCTGACCATCATCATCCACTCCTCCTACTGTCTTACACCTGCTCGCTGCTCCATACCTGCACGACGCCTTCGTCCTCTCTTCCAAAAGCCAACATCGTCTCATCTTCCATTTCCACAGAGATATCTCAGCTGCGCGATGCCTTGCCTTGGCTAGTACAACAGCCGACATCCTCTAGTCCGTCGAAGCTTTCGGTGTTGAAGGTTTCATCGTCTCGTCGTCCGTCGAGTTGACGTCGTCTTCCATAGGCCTCTGAGGCTTTAGCGTTCGAGGTTTGAGGAGCTATCGTCGTCTTCTAGATCCAAACCGTTGAGGGTTCATTGAGGTCACACCATCGCAACTCGCAGGTTTATTTCCTCCTTATTGATGTTGATCTGAAATTGCAGTTGTGAAATAAGAAATCGGTAATTAAGGGTTGAAAATGTGTGATGCTGGCTGTGTGTGATTAAGGGTTGGGACTTGGGAAAATAATAGGAAATCACTACAAGTGTTAGATTAAGCTTGTGTGGAAATTCAAGCTTGAATACTTCTATGGGCTATATGTGTTTTCAAGAAAAGCCATTTGAATGCACTGGCAAACCATGAATACTTCTCTGGGTATTAGTTATTCTATTTTCTTGTTGTTGTCTGAAATTTTGGGATTAAGCTTGTGTGGAAATTCAAGCATGGATTGATATGAGAATCCATGATATAGCACATCAAGTGAATTTTGTAAGTAGGCCAACAAGATGTTGGAGTTTTACACGTTGATTAATCTCTTGTGCAATTAGAACACTTGAGTTGCTTGGACTTGAGTGGAAACCAATTCCATGCTGCTCCAGTTCCTCTCTTCTTTTCTTCTATGTAACAGCTAAGAAATTTGTCTCTCCTTAATGTCAATTTTAGAGGGGAGATTCCGCATAATCTTGGCAATCTCACCAACCTACACTATCTTGATCTCAGCATTTTGCTGTGATATAAAATTTTTATAGAACAGACCACTTCATTGATTCTATTTTTTGTATTCTGGTGTTTTTTTAGAAGTACAAAATGGTGCATGAAGTTGGAATTTTATGACATTTTAGTTTCTCATTCCTTGAAATGATTTCTGGTTACTCACCTACATGTACTAAATGTGTTATGCTCACTTATATTTTCAGTTGAAGATGGAAATTAATGAGGACAAAAGAATGGATGTTGATCTAAGTAACCCGGCTGAAACAATTGTGGAAAATCAGGCAACGCAAGCTACAGAACCTCAACCTTCAACTTTTGTTCAATGTGATCAAAATAAAAAGGGGAAAAAGCAAACTACTCTGGGGTATGGAAGTATTTTACTAAAGCTAGAGTAGATGGAAAAGAAAAGGTAACATGTAAGGGATGTGGCAAAGTATACGTAGTTGGAAGTAAGGATTATGGGACTTCAACCCTTCGTAGTCATTTAAATATATGCGCTTTACTCCCAAAATACAAAGACATTGGTGTTATTATTTTAGAGCAAGTAGGGAATGTTAGATCTAGACAAATTGATCATAACAAAGTTAGGGAAAAGCTTGCTTTTGCTATCATTAAAAATAATCTTCCCTATTCCTTTGTTGAGTATGATGGAATCAAAGATTTGTGTAACATCCATAATTTTAGAATTTATAGTTAGTTGTTACTTAGATTTTATTTAGTCAAAGAGTAAAAATAAATTAATATTTAAAAAAAGAATCAAATTCTGATTTATTTAAAAAAATAATAACAGATAATCATTAATTATATATGTGTAAACTTATCTTATTATTAAAATAAATAAAACAAAAAAAATTTGTCTGAATAATTATTAATAATATAATTATTATTTTTTGTTTTTTAAATAAAATAATATCATATAATATTATTTTATAAAAAAACCTAACTTTAATCTTAGACCTACTCCTATATAAAGCCATTTTCCATTCACTTCAAGCTACAATGCCACGTCTACAGTGTTGCTTCAATGTCACCCTTAGTTCCAGGTGCTCTGTTTTTGCTCTCCTTCTTGTTTCTTCTCCAATCATACCAATAAAAATGTCCTACTAGGCTTACTTTCGCTTATTTTTTTTTGTTTCTCCCTTGATGGCCATTTCCTTATTCTGTGTACATGTCTTATCATCTGGTCTTCTTTGTTTCAATTTTTTTCTCTTCTTTTTTTCCTTTTTTCTTTTTTTTCTTCTTCTTCTTCTTCTTAGAACACAAAAGATGGCTAGCATTTATTACAGTTGAATGCTTGTCCTCAATCACTGTGGTGCTATCAGTTTATAGTAGCAGATTACTTTTTTTAAAAAAAATGTTTCAATGGTTATTTAAAGCAATCCTTTCAATGCATTGTCTTTTCAAAATGTGTAAGCTAGGTCTGTAGGTTGCCAGTGCTTGAAGAATTGGGCTTTTCCAATACAACTGTTTTATGTTTTTTTAAAAAAAAGGGAAAAAAGGGTTACCTATATGCTTATGGGTAGGAAGCTATTTGTTATTATATATATATATATATTTATCCATTGTCTTAGCTTGATTTTATCCACTAGATGAAAGAAATCTCCATCTATAAAAATGATTATATATATATAACCATTTGGTATCGTGGGAAAGATGCTTCTTTAATGTTGTGGCACCGCAATTTGTTTTATTTATTTTTTATTTTATTTTACTATCCTGCTTCTATTCTTGGCTTGGGTTAGATTTTTTTTAAATAACACTTAAAAAGGGGCACTACTATACCGTACGTTTTTTCCACATTTTGTTTGTTTGAATTTGTGTGTTTTAAGTTATTTTTTTCTATTCATTTACTTTATTGTTTTTTTAAAAAATTACATATAGGTATATATAGTTTTTAGTGGCTATACATGAAAAGGCTTGCAAGTGGCATTCCCATCTTTGAAGAATGTGGAGGGCTTTTCACTGTACGTTTCTGCTTCCTCCTATTTTTTTTAAAAAGAGTAATTATGCCTTCTCTTGTTACACCTTTTTGTGTGAAAAAAAAAGAAAAAATATATAAAACAATAGGTGTGTGCGTCAGGTGGGTGCGATATAGTAATGTAAAAGGTTTTTTTTATGTGATGATAGATCTGTGCTAGTGAAGAAGAATGAGAGAAATGTTTATGTTTTTGGTTCGCAGGGGAATAGTATTTTATAAAGCTGAACTGGACCATGTTGTTCCTCATATAAATAGAGAATTTATTTGTTCCATACATGATCCAGTTTCTGACCACTCTTCACTTAATGATCAATTATCAAACTTAGTTTTTGACCATGACACGAAAATAACTGTCCACAAGTCAAACATCAATTTCATGCCTTTATATATTTCACTACTAAAAAGCATGTCTTGATATATAATAAAATAAATAATATATATAATATAGTAGAACAAATATAGTAATATATATTATTATACATGTATTTTTTATATGTAAATAATAATATAGTTAAATTGAAAATTTATTATAATGATATACTTATTACAACTACCACATTTATTATTATTTTCCTCTCAAACAACCTTTAAAATTATGGAAGGAATTATATCATATAAGAATATTTTAACTCATATGAAAAAAATAAGGCAATTTATATCTTTAATTGATATGTGGGTGTAGTTTTAGGTATTTAGATTGACTTTGAAATAGCTTTTAGAATAAGTTAATTAGTATATTGATAAAAATTATTATGTGTGATTTTTGTAGATTCTCGTTGAGAATTTTGAAGTGTCTCTTGTGTGTGCTTATTCGTAAATTTGGGAGCTATAAGTAACTCTGAATATACTTCCGTATACTTGTGAACCGCATATGATTAAATTGTGATTGAATTATGTTCTATGCATTTTTGACTGAATTATATAAATGCAACTATATAAAGTTTTTAATATATTTTGGCATGAACATTTTTATAACTGTCATGGCGGTTGCAATGTGATTGGGTTGGAGTATGGAGGAGAAATATGTATAACAATTTTTATCACATGATAAGCCATCACTCGGTGCACAATGGATGGCAATTGTAAGGCCCCTTTACCCGTGTCTTTCCTTTGGCCAGGATTGCATTGGAATTGTGGGACATGTGACACCTCCTTGGTTTTCTTTTAAGGGGGAGCCATAGTCCAGACTTGAGCTCTACACATTTGGCCGGGCGTATCTTAAGAAACTGGTGAGTTGGAGACAATCCTGTTGCATGGATAAGTTTCTATTAGACTAAGTGTTAGCTTATGGCTTCAGTCTGCGAAATAAGGATGGATGATGATATAAGGGTGGTTGCATATTACATTATTATGCATTATTTGTGATGATGATTGTGAGTTGCATAATTATGAAAGAAAATATGAAATTGTTTATATTATGTTTACTTTGTATATATATACAAATGTATTTTATAAATCAGTTCTTCCTTTTTAATTGTATGTCGTTTGCTTGTGTGTGGTAAAAACTTTTAGAGTTACTGGGGCGTGGAATCTTACCCCTTATATTAACATTTCATGTGATTGTTCTAGTAGGTAGCAAGGGAAGGCACCTACGTAACAAGCCTTGTAGGCTCTGTTGTACCCTTAGGTACATGCTATCATTTTGAATTGCCATGACTCTAAGACTTCCACATTTTATTTCTATTTACTCTGATATTTTAGGAATATTTGAACTGATATTAATGACATGTATTTTGACTGGATTAGTGATATGTTTTAGTAAATTCTTTTTTGGAAATCCTCATTTATCCATACCTAGAGGTTTTCATTAAGTATTTTGGTTCGAATTTTGAGATGTTACAATTTGCATAGCTATTTGAATCCTGATTATAAGAGCATTACTAGAAAGACTATTGTAATAGATGTTTGGAGTTTCTATCTCAGTCAAAAAGAGATTTTGAAGAATATGAAAATTAATAGTCCTGGTAGAATATGTTTAACTTCTGATTGTTGGACGGCAGTAACTGGTGAGGGATATCTTTGCTTGACTGCTCACTTTGTTGATGATAAACGGAGCCTCAATAGCAAAATTCTTTCTTTCTCTAAGATGGATTCTCCCACTCTGAAGTTGAATTGGCCACTAGGGCACATGAGATATTAATTGATTAGGGTATTGATAAGAAAGTATTTTCTATTACTCTTGATAACGCTTCTACAAATGATAGTATGCAAAGTTTATTGAAAGAAAGGTTGCTTTTGGGTAATAGCTTGATATGCAATGGAGATTTTTTTCATGCAAGATGTTGTGCGCACATATTGAATCTCATAGTTCATGAAGGGTTGGATGTAGCTATGGCAGCTGTGTATAAGGTTAGGGAGAGCATAAGATATGTTAAGCAGTTACAGGCGCGGATGATCAATTTCAAGGAATGTGTTGAGCATGTTGGATGTATTAACACTTGAAGTTAGATGTACCTACTAGATGGAATTCGACGTACGCAATGCTTGAAAGTGAACTTAGATATCGCCGTGCATTCTCTTATTTAGCTATCACTGATAGTAATTATCATCATTGTCCAACAAATGATGAGTGGGCTAGGGCGAATGTGATGCGTGAATTCTTGGAGCCATTTGCACTTATAACAAACTTGATTTTTGGATCTTCATATCCCACTTCTAATATGTATTTCATACAGATATCAAAAATTGAGGTGATGTTGAAAGAACATCTTGATCATGATGATCCTATAATATGAAACATGGCTGAGAGAATGCTTGGTAAGTTTGACAAATATTGGAGTGATTACAGTGACATTTTCTCTATTGCAATAATTCTTGATCCAAGATTGAAGCTTGATGTCATCAATTTTGTTTACGATCAAGTTGATCCCATAAATCGTGATGCCAAGATTGAACATATCAACAACAAGTTATATTGTCTTTAGTGAGTATAAATACGTGGGATCATCCTTACGCTCTGCAGCTGGACCCTCCTCCTCAAGTTCTAATTTAAATGTTGAATTGCCACTGCATTTAGTGACCAGTTATCCCTCTTCCTCTTCAGCCAAAAGTGATGCATCCAACTACTTGAAATGTTTTGCTGTAAGTTTTTTATTATTCAATACTTACTTCTTTTATTGATTTCATTATAACTTTAATAATGCTTTATTTTGATCATTATATATTCAGGATTATCTTAAATGCAAGAGTAAAGACACCTCAATAGTTGGAAAATCTGAATTGGATTATTATTTGGAAGAAGCAACTCTTGATCCTAACTTATTTGTAGTATTCAATGTTTTGGAATACTGGAAGAATAACGCAACTCGTTTTCCATGTCTTGCAAAGATGGCTTGTGATATTCTTAGTATTCCAATTACAACAGTAGCTAGTGAATCAGCCTTTAGTATTGGTTCACGAGTCCTTATGATGTATCAAAGTTGTATTCTTCTAGAAAATGTTCAAGCTCTTATCTGTACCTGTAATTAGGTTATAGGTTTTCAATGTAGTGGTAATATTTATCCGTTCATCTTTTGTATACTCATTTTTTTTAAATTATAAACTACTAAGTTTGACTTCTCACTTGTCCATTATTTGTGTCAGATGAAGCTGAGCAAAAGGAGGAGGATGTTTAATTGTTTCAGAAATTGCTTCAAAGATTGTTGTTTCATCCTAAATATAAGGTAGCCTTTCTTTGTGTTGAATATGGATTGTTGATTATGGATTATGTATTGTGGTTGTGGATTATGTATTGTGATTTACCTTGTTAGTGTTTGTATAAGGGCATGGATTATTATGTATTTTGAGAGTTGTGAGGAGAGGTTTTGGCATCTTGAAAGCCAGTATTTATTTCAGCTAGAGTGACATTAATTCCTTTTGTATTCCTTCCCTCATTTAAAAGGAAGGTTCTGTTTTGACCAATAATCACAATTCAGCTCCTCTTTTATTTATTTTCTGGTCTTGGGTTGCATCAGATTGTACTTTTTTAAAAAAAGTTGTGGTCATTAATTTTGGATACTGGATTATTTTGTAGCTAAATCTTTTAGCTAACAGGAATATTTGGTGTTCATATCAGTTTGTGGAAGGAACCTGACAATGGTTTCTTAATAATTTTGCAGATTGAACTTACTCGTAACTTTTTTGCTGCTCTTTTCCTTGCCAGCATTGGAATGCTTATCCATGTCCATTTCCTCTGGAACCATGTTGATATATTGATAGCATCTGTAATTTTGGTCATTGTTGTAAAAAGTGTCGTAGTTGCTGCTGTCGTGAAGGGGTTTGGTTATAACAACAAGACCCCAGCTCTTGTAAGAAATATGTAGTGATTTGAATTTTATATAGTTATCTTTTCCATCTTATGGTATTTGAGGTACATGAATTCATGAAAATTTATAGGTTGGAATGTCAATGACTCAAATTGGAGAATTTGTTTTTGTTCTTCTCAGTTGTGCTTCGAATCTTCATCCAGTGGGGGTAAGTGCAAAAATGGCTTATCATTATGTGACAATAGTGTTCAGTTGCTTCCATGTTCTCATTGCATAAATTAAAAATGACCCTGCTGCTATTACGGTGGTTGTGACCATCGTAATTTTAATCTCTTTGAAGTTATGGAGCTTATATGCTTGGATAAGTTAGGTCTGTTAAACAGAATAATCCATTCCTTTACAAAAACAGAATGGATTATTGTAAACAGAATGCTTGGATATGTTCTCCTCACAACTCTCAAAATACATAATAATCCATTCCTTTACAAATGTTTAAAAAAATAAAAATGGCGGCCACCTCGGGCTGCACAGTCCGCGGGCTGATGGGCCATCCCGTTTTCCCAGTACTAGCAGCAGCCACTTCACCACTCCTCTCAGCTCCACATTTCCATCGCTCAATTCTCCTATTCATTATTCCATTCACAGCCGCCACCTAAACCCATTCATCCACCTCCATTCCTCCGACGTAACACCCAGCCGCCACTTCTCATCAAATTCCTTAATTCCAAGCGATAGGAGCCGCCGCCTAATCATTCATTTATTCATTCACAAGGGCGGCCACCTATTCCCAATCACCCATCAATTCCACACACCCAGGGGAGAAGACGCAGCTACCACCTCCTTCATCCATCACTGGAAGCCCCAACCATTATCACCTCCAGACGCGCGAAGAAGACACACGAAGCTTCACTCCATTCACTCATCTTTCGCGCGCAGACCTCACACGATGCCGCTACTGAACGAGGGAGAAGATGATCCATTGACCGCACACATGCCATTATTTTATTCATCACTTACCTCCAGCGGCGCGCACACGCAAAGGGGGAGCATTCATTATCGTCATCCATTTATTCCATCAGCTCAACACCTAGCAACCCCTCATCTGCAGACCTGGATCACCATCTTCTGCCTTCACCTGTGCCTCCCCATTTCAGTCTTCGGATTCGTTCATCTGCGCTGTTCTAAGATCTTTACCTAGTGGTTCTGTTCATCCAAGACCCCATCATCCATCATTGTGCAGAGATGAAAATGATGGCTGCAGCGCTTGGGCTTCTGGATGCTTCCACGGCAACTCTTCGCTAGTTTCACAATTCTTTAATTCAACAACAACAGGAGTTTGAGTCTTCAAATAGGAGTTTTAATCATTTTAATTTCTTGTTCAGTAACTATTTAACAATTTCTACGTTTTAGTATAGTTTTTCTAATTATTGAAACGATTTTTATTACTTAAATTGGATTATATTGTGGAAATTATTGTGACTGGAATTATTACCTGACAATTGATATTGGATTGATTATAACTTTAATTTTAAGTATAATGTTGTGGTATCACATTGTATTGAATTTAGAGTTAATATATTGTGATTTTCTAAGGCGACTTAGAATCTTGGATCAAATTATCTTTTGTTAGCTTTAATTCTATTATTTGAATTTAAGAGTTACAATTAAACATTTGTTTTATTATCCTTAATTCCATTTTACTATTCTAGTGGCAGTTAGTAAATTGGAAGTTTGAAAAATATTTTGTGACAATTCGAGGTGGTTCAGTAGTTGGATTACAGCTTAATTATAATTTTTAATTCATTATTTTAACTCCCATATCTATTGAAGTAATGATTGCCTGTGTTGTTGAGTTGGAGGATTGATTATCATCGTTTATTCGTGTGTTTCATTTCTATTTTATTTACTAAAATCCATTTCAATTATTTTGATTAAAAAGATATAAAAAAGAAGTATTTTAATTTCAGTTTAATTCATAACATTTCCTTAGAAAATTACTCAAATCAATTTTCAGTTCAAATTACTCGTATTTAATTACTAGGATTTCATTTCGTTTTTTTTTCAGCTCTTCAAAATGAACACGACCTTGATTAATGCTATAATACATTAATGTGGTTAAATCTTTTAACATGGACGGCGGCTAACGGTCCGCTCATCGGCATGCAAGCCAAGCATTGGAACTTACCTGAATTTTTTGGCACCAACAAATATTTATTAAATATAACATTGATCACTATTAAATAAATATAATCTTTATGTAAACCCGCAAACAAAATTAACCGAACAGATTTTATTCAATTCATTAGAGATTTCTTACATCTCTATACGGCTCTACCAGTGCTGTCCTCTGCTGGAAGCCTGGAATCATAACCATTTACCATCCCTACTTTGAGACACAAATAGAGATGGAAAACGCTGGTGTATCTAACAATGGGAATGCTTCTGTTGTCCAGAGAAAGTCGTGGCAACCTCCGGCGGGCAATGGAATTAAGATAAATACAGATTGTGCTGTGGACTCGTCGTGTGGGAAAGCCGCAATTGCTATAGTTGTTAGAGATTCTCATGGGTGGGTCCTGGACGGGATTTCAAGGCTTGTGGAGGCTAACTCGGTGTTAATGGCAGAAGGGTTGGCGTTGCTGGAGGCAATGAAATATGCTGTGGATAATGATCTTGATGACATTGTGTTTGAATCAGATAATCAAGTTCTAGTGAACTGTGTGAAGAAGGGTCTTTATCCTTGTGACTGGAGATGTGTTGTAATTCTGGAACATCTAATGATCACAAGGAATTTAGTTAGGAATCATTCCCTTGAATGGGTCCCAAGGGAAGCAAATGTAGTAGCCGATTGGGTTGCTAAAGCTTCGTAAGGTGAGTCTTGCCCTTCCGATTGGGTACTCCGACCACTCGATCAACTTAGTCGTCTGCTTGATGTTGAGGCCAGCTCTTTTGAAATAGATCCTGGTTAGCGTGGTAGCATAGGTGTTTGAGTCGGTGTTTGTACATGTTTGTTGTAGGTTTGTTTGTTTGTTAGGTAGCTTTTGTAGTTTCTGTACTCTGTTTTCGGATATTTTCGGTTATATGAATCTCCTTTGAATTAGCAGAGAGAGAGAGAGAGATGGAAAACGATCCAGCTGGTACCCATTACAGCGAGGAAGAAGGAAAAGGCCTCGTACGATAGCGTAAAGGAAAATAGAAGCATGAGGGCACTCAGCAGGATCCATACTCCAAACAGGAGTTTGTGCTTCCTTGGAGGCTTCTCACGCAGAGGTAGCTGCAGAGCCAATTGGCAACACAGGTAGAAGAAGAAGGCGTAATAGCAGACGGAGGAAGGTGGCGAAGGGTTCCAATGGAATCTTGTGGTTGCGGTAAGCTTTGTAAATTAGGGCACCGCTGGTGAGAATCAAGATGCAGAAGGACCAGCAATGGTGGAAGTTGCCGGGGAGACTCTGAGCACTGAGCAGAACGCAGAATGCACGGGCAGGGTATTTTCTAGTGACCTTCCATTGAAACGTCCAAGAAACAGCACAGAAAATGCATCACTGAGTATATGGTTCAAAAGTTTTTACTCAGTGTTAATATTATTTTAGAAAATTCAAATCGCTATCTTGTTCTATTAAAAAATTAACATCAATTAAAATATTGATGT
>JANTPZ010011415.1:0-11339 GCA_025593235.1 Vachellia pachyceras | reverse complement strand
GCTTGAATGGATGACGTAATAATATGTTGTTGTGTTGTCATGATCATGAAGCAGATCTCTGAGGTAATATATGGCGATTAGGTTTAGGAGTGAATAGGGTCGGGACTTGGAGGTTTAGTGCCTCGTTGTAACGAGGGCAGCAGAATCCCATGTTGTGTGGACCAGAACTCATCCGGTAACAGCCTCGCTGCTCCGAAGTCAGGGGAAGCAACCAACAGGATGAACATTATTACCAGTATCGTCAGCACGATGTTCCTGTAACTGAAGGCCATGTGGGTGATTTGGGAGGCAAATACTAGCAAGGTTGATGAGCTTTGAGAACTTTCGGCTTATTTGTTATATATATATATATATATATATGGGAACTTTTAGGAGCTTTGAGTTGAGGATGGATGATTCAAAAGAGATCAGAGGCATCCGATATATATAGCGAGAGAGGTGTCTCTTGACCGCTACTAGGTACCTTCTACGATTTTAAAATATTCGCATGGCTTGACTGACCAATGGGATTTCAACTTAAATCTTTGATTTTTCAGAGCATGCCACTAACATATTTTGAGTTGAAAGGATCAACTACGAGACAACCTTTAGCGCCATTCCGAGTAAAGTTATTTATATATTATTTATTATATAGACATAGATTGAATTCTTCATGTCTAGGTGAAAATTAAACCTGGAGTAACTATAATTATTACTATGAAAAAATAAACATGAACATGTATTGCTATATTTTAATTTCCCCGTGGCCAGTTAGCTTGTGGGTAGTTAATTCAACTAAGACGAGGCCCTATATACTTTAAGAACAATGATATTATAGGAAAATAAATCTCCCGTTTTACCACAGAGAAGGAGAGAAGGGACATATAAAAATGAAGATAAATCTTCCGTACAGAGATATGCAAGAAGGAGACAAAAAGTCAAATGTCAAAGGTTAGCTTATGGACCATGTACATAGGATGTCATTCTTTTGTAGCATTCAAATCCCATGTGTGCTCAAAGGGCTCATTATTCTCCGTCTACGACCTTTTCAATTCACAAAAATATATCTGAACTTCATTTGCTTTCTGATGATGTGAACTGGAACTCATACAAACTGGCTTCCATTTCTATACCATTCACCTCCTACATATTTTTTTCCTTTTACCGTACATCTATTGTCCAATAACTATATAAAAATGTATTCTATATTACGTGCTGAAAGAGTATATATCAACTCTCGAACTCATTATTAATTAGTCACTGTTATTGATCTCGATCTCGATCTCTCTCCCTCACAAACAAAACAAGAGAGTACGATGAACTACGAGGAGATATTGTCTGGATTAGTTGCCAGCTTTGCCAGATGGCTGGGCTGCAAAATCGATAGTTGAAATACATGTGGCCAAGTTTATCGGTGCCCGTACAGGAGTTTATTAATTAAAGTAGTCGTAGGAGTAAAGGTCATTTATCTGCCATTTCTCGGCTGACCTAATTATTTTGAGCACATATAGTCGCACCTATATTAGTAGTATGTGATTTATTTTGTACCCACTCAATACTAATTTTGAACCTACTGAATTTTTGCTCAAATTTTTTTCAAAATATATTAAAAATAAACTTTACTTATCTTCTTAAAAAAATTTTACAGTTCTAAATCCGGCGTTGGTTCCACCATTGCTCTATATTGATCTATATATAGAGTTATAGACGCTATCCACTTTGAAGGCTCAAAATTATTATAACCATATATATTCTTGTTGTTGAACTCATCAAATTAAAAAAGGGTAACTTGGTTGCTAATTAAACACGTCACTCTCATCTGCCCCGAAATTAAAAGTGCTCTGCTCTGGATTTACATATATTTTGTTCAGTGTTGCGCACCACTTCTTTCCCAAGTAATCACGGACATCACATCATCACTACCATAAACTCATGACATCACTCATGATCCTACAAATTGAGGCCGAATATATTAGTTTAAATTCCCAAGTTATGGCCGTAAGGCTAGTGCAGAAATACTGGATTGCTTGGCAGAGCGATTGAACACCCCAAAAATATGTTCAACAGTATTTTTCCGTAAAACGAGATAATATCCTCCACACATTTATCTTGTAAATGGTAAAAACACTTCTCCATCGCTTTCTCAAACGTACCCACGGTATAGTACGGCATATATACATATACGCAATCAAAAGTACACAGGGTCCTATGGTCTTTCTCGTATCAATGATTGTTAATCCCATAATTAATATTTACTCTAGTCTTCGAATTTGTTTGGATGTGATTTTGAAAATAGCTTTTACAGATTTCGAGGTAAAATGTAGGTTTTGGATAATAGATTTTGAAAAATAGTTTTTATAGATTTCGAGGCAGAACCTATGTTTTGAAAAGTGATTTATGTTGAGGAAGTTATTAGCTTTTACGGATTCCGAGGTAATAAAGTTGGTAGTAAAAAGGAAGGAGAAAGAGTGAAAAGTAGAAAATATGAAAGAAAAAAAAGAAAAAGTATACAAAAGGAAAGAGAATCAAAGAAAAAGTATGAAAGATGAAAGAGAAATAAAAAAAGTAAAAAAGATGAAAGAGAAATAAGGAAAAAAGTAGGAAAAGTAAAAGATGAAAAAGTAGAAAAAAAGAGGAAAAAAGTATGAAAGAGAAAACCTATATTTCAAACTGAGGTTTTGTAATCAAAATAACTTTTGGAAAAAAAATTTTGCTTAGACAATACCTCAATTCTAAAATAAAACATATGTTTTGAAATTAAACCTAGATTTTAGAATGGGTTTTTAAATAAACCTTAATATTTACTGTCATCATTTCTTTCATAGAGTTGTCAATTTTCACTCGATGCTGCCAACGTCTCCATAAAGAGGTCATATATATATTACGACAATGGCACAGAGTAAGAGTTGAGCAGAAGCTCGAGGATCACCCTACAGTTTATTTGGAACACAGAATTTATTTTGATAGATATAGAAATGGATATGAAATTAAAAATGAAAATGGATATGGAAATGTAGTTTAAAAGTATGTTTGATATGTATAGAAATGAGACATGGATTTTTATATGAAAAGACTTAAAAGCCCTTCAAAATTCAAAAAATATTTTTTTAAAATTTTTTGTAGATTTAAATAAATTTCATGCATTTTTGTCCGATTCCATGCATTTTTATCCAATTCCATACCTTACCTTATGGAATTGATTTTCATGCATTTTGATTGAATTGGCTTCCGCATGAAAGCCAATTCCATGACACCAAACAAACTCTATCATGGAAATGATTTCCATTTCCATATTCACCCATCCCAATTCCATGGTGCCAAACAAGCCATTAGTCACGAGGGACAGTCATCCTCACTGATATCTCTCTTCCACTAGTCGATAAAACTGAATGTATAATAGCATTGATATATTTAGGCCCGTCTGGTTCAAGGAAAATGGAGGGTTGGAAATGGAAAATCAAAATTTTCCATTGGTTTCCATCATTTGGTTGCTATTTAAGCATAGAAAATGTCTTCCCCCGGGAAGCTATTTTCTTTCATGCGTGGGAAGATCTTTTCCTTCACAAAAATGGTGGGAAGGCAATTTCCATTGGGTAAAGGAAAATGTAAAAGACATATTTACACTTAAAATACCAAATATAATGTACTCATAGTCAAAGATGTAAAATTATACAAGATCATACAATCATTTGACATAACTTTCCTACATAATTTACCACAATTTTAATCCAACCAAATAAAAATTTTCCTATCAAATCATTTTCTATTCCAATACGTACCAAACAAACTATGCCAAACAATTTTCCATTCTCTTCAATTCCATTATCTTACATTCCTTTCCTATCATTTCCTTCAACCAAACAGGCCCTTAGTTCCCTTCAACTTACAAGATATCAACCTTTCACGTGTGTCTATATAAGCATTCGTTTTACCAACAAGCCAATGCTGTTACAACGTAGGAGTTTTGACTGTTTAAACGTATAGTTTTAAGTTGGAGCATATGTATATGTGCAAAAAATACATTTAAAAGATGTCACAGAAAAACATTTAAAAGAGCCGATCACAATTAAAGCAATTCCAACTAATTAAATAACCATATTAAAATTATATGTTTAATCTGTCTAGTTCAACTCTTCATGTTATGTGTTGGTCTTGATGGTTTTAATATTTTAAGTGCTTGTTTAACACGACGTTTTGAAATTTCAATCTTATTTTTAACTGTAATTTTACAAGTTATGAGATATGTAAATCAGACAAGTCATTGTTTGGGGTAGAGTAAACATGCTTATCCCAATCAAATCTAAATAGCTACCGAAAATACTGGGAAAGTACTGGATGTGACTCATGGAGATAGGTGCGTTGATGTATATCTCAACCTGATGCTCACGTCACTATTCTTTTTTCCTTGGGAGCTAAGCTGTGGGTATTAGTAGACAGGTTAGCCCACGCAAATCAGACTCAGCTCGTATGCCATGCGACGTGTGGTGTTGATCGACTTTATTTTACTGTACTTATTTGAAAACACCGTTTCTCAACGGTAAACACAAGTTAAGATAAAACCATTTTAAAATAGGTAAAAACTATCTTGAAATCCGTAAAACCATCTCAAAATCCGTAAAGTACCTCGGAATCTGTAAATACATTTCTCCCAACGGAATTCCCAAACATGCCCATTATTTCTTTTCTCATGTCTTTTTTACTACAAGACCCTTCTAAAAATAAGATCCAGTTTGTACTAGTCCAATTCTAAATATGAAATATAGGTTGTACAACTTGCGCTATAAGTTTTAACTTGTATTTAGAAGCCGAAGTGATTTATTGTTATCGTGTGGTTTAAAAATCCATTCGTCACCTTGACTATGCTTTTGAAGGTTGAAATTGAACGAATCAAACATAAGTAACTTGGACCCCAAACGCAGGAGGAAAATACATCTAAACATGCAGATCAAACTATGACAGGTAACAAGCATATCACTGTCTGTAGTTTAAAGTCATTTTTCAAACACAGAAAGATGGTTTCATCACGACAAGAGAAGAGGCTTAACTAGAAATCATGTATTCTCTAAAGAAACTGTACGTACAGCTTTTCTTTTTGTCGTGCAATGTATGAAACTAGCCGTCCATGAACCGTAATCTGATCTGATGAATATTAATTAGGAAAAATCAAGTCAAGAGTGACCAGAACTTAAAAGGAAGGGGATTAGACCGCTTGCGGTAATAATGACCAAGTACTGATAGATGATTCCCCCCCCCCCACCTAAACTGCTGTATCACTAATTGACGCGTCTAAGATTATGGTTTTACCAATATTTTTGGGAAGATATATGACTGAGCTACGTGCTGCCCTAACTTAGAAAATTGAATGGGTTTAGAGTGTGGGGAATGCACGTAACCAGAACGGCAAAACTGGGTCATGACCAATGAGCATGCGATTCAAGTGGCAAGGAAGGAATCCAAGCTGAAATGTTTAACCACACGACCAAACCCAACGTTTAGTAAGCAGTCTTTAAAGCAAAAACAACGAAGCTACCACTAAAAGTAATTGCAGGTCTAACATGGCAAATTGAAATGTTTAATCTTCAACGTATTAAGAAATGGGAGAGGAAAGAGATTCAATTTTAGTTGCTATCCTGTTTCCATTACCTCGCATCGGACGCCAGGTCCAACTCTATATTCGCTTATTTGTTTTTCTTCTTTATTTCTCCTCAATACGTGTTTGTATAATTTATAAAAGAATCATATATATTATTCACAGCATTATATATAAAGCAATGCTACTTATTCTTTATACGTTCTATAATATATATATATATGTGAACATGTCGGAATCAAATTAGTAATGCAAGTGTTTTTTTTTACAAAGTAAGTGTGAAATATTATTGAATTATAATATCTTAAACAAAATGTTGTATCATTTAAATTTTTTATATTTATTCTAGCCTCTCATTTAAATAATAATTTTGATAAGTCACTTATTCTTATTACCATAAAACTAGAATTAGCTAATGAAATCGTGTGAATATGTCAAAGTAATGTATACCTTCATTTTTAACTATTAGAAGATGTGCACTAAAAAAGAACACACGCCTTGGTGATTGAAGTAGAAATTAAACGAGAAGCTCGACCGATTCACTCACTCAGTTATAAACTGCAGATGGTACAAAAGTCAAATGGGTAATTAATTAATGAGGTTGCGTTATAGTGACCAACCTTAGACTATATATTGCCGGCCTACGTGCGTTCAAATTATATATTGTGAATTTGATAGTTTGTAATATATATGTGTGATGATTCAATCGATCTTTTTTTATATGACAAGAAGTCAAACGAATTATGTGTGTTATAATATAAATGCTCGTTTATGAATATGATAGAGAAGTACTTTTACATAAGCCGAGGTAAATATGTAGAGGGAATTATCTCATTTTGCTGAAAACGCTGTTGAACGTGCGTTTGGGTTTTGGAAACATTATTTCAAATAAACCCTAGATAATCAACAGCTATGCTGAGAAAATTACATCAATTATCTGTTATCCCTTGTCAATTGATGATTGGATAGAATGTTAATTATGTTCTTGTTTCAACACCTCTTGTTCACGGAAACATTTCTGCCAGCAGACATGTACAAGTCACCAGCTAGCTAGCCCCAGCCGATCGATGAGGGAACGATCGAGAATCACATTGATCAGCATGCACCACATGCCCCCAGAAAGCAGAGTGCAACGAGCTTAATTAAATCATAGTTATATATGACTATGTTGCTATTATTGTTTTATTGGATTACAACTTCTGCTAAATTTATTACTGGGGAATATGAATAAATTAAACGTAACAACAAGAAGGGGTTGCATGGGAACCCAAAACACAACACGTCTTGGTAAGATAAAGAAAGGATGCAACAATTAATTAATCTAGCTACTTGGATATATTGGTAGGCTTCATTGAGGAATGAATAGGATCGGGACTTCGGTGGTGAGATCCTCGCTGAAGAGACTGCAAAACAGCCTCGTACGCGTCTAGTGGCCTCACCCCTCCAAGTTCGGCAGAACCGATCAGTACGATGAAGACGATGACCTGCAGAAGAACGAGCATGTTCCTGTAACACAAAGCCATGGGTTAATTAATAATATTCCTGTTGTGTGTACGTGTAGAACAACTTTGATGGGTTGGTTTGGTAATAGGAGACCGGGCATGTATGTGTATATATATATAGGTCGTGCATGGGAGGGCTTAGCAGAAAATGAGGTCTGGTTCTGTGAGATTTCAATTCCATTACAGCGTTGACCCACAATTGATGCGTTGAAGGATGGAACATATAAATTGAGAACAGATTTTGTGTGTGTTGTTTGTATTGAACAAAATAACAAGTCAAACGCATCACCGCCACTTCTAAAACAATATATATATATATATGCGCGCAGACAGAGTTGAAAAACGACTTCTACGTTAATTAGTGTTGAATGAAGTCATCGATTATCTCCTCTCCGATGTTTTACGACAATTCATTCATATATATATATATATACCTCTTTACATAGAAACCCATTAATCCAATATGACAAATAAAACAGCTCTTGCCAAAAGCAGGCTCAACCAGTTTTCCATGTAAGCACGTTGATAATAATCCTGCTGAATTTAATATTATTTCATTTATTTTTTGAACACAAGATAATTTATTGCCAAGCCCGTGTATTCTCGTACCGAAAGCATTTATATTGAAGTTATTATCAAATGTTAAATGTGGACATTTTTTAAATAAAAATGCGCCTTCTCATATTTAGATACTTGAGATTTTCACAGTTTAGATCGCGACCTAGCGTATCTCAGAACACGACTTGTAATGTTAAAGTTATAATATGGAATATATTATTGGCAAAACGGAGTTTTTTCTCTCCTTATTCTCACAGTACATTCTGAGAGCATAATACATTTTGGCTAAATCGGTTGTCAAACACCTCTATTCTTCCCAAAATGCACTCCTCCCTCGGGAATACATTTCTTACGTCCAACATCATTTACCAAACACACCCAAAAATCAACCTGTGAAAGGGAACTCCGAACAATATATATACATATATATATATATAAATAATTTGGCCAATTTTGAAAATTCTACGTGCTCTCCGACTGATTCGTTGCGCACAGCCCATACTTTCATATGCCGTTGAGGCTGGGCGACGAACATGCATATCACGTGCCATTTAATCTGCTGGGTTACAATTCAGATTCATCAGCCTCCAAACCAAGTCGCATGATTCGGAGTGATCTGGTTAAAACATTCGGATGAATTCCCGTGACTTATTAAATTTGAACGGTCCAGATATAATTTGTTTTAAATTTGCATTTTATACAAATAATTATTTAAAAATATTACGGTCAAAAGATTAATTTTATTTTAGATTTTACATGTATCAAAATAATTTTTTTTCATAAACATAATAAAAAAACCAAACCTAATCAGACATGATGAGTTGGGGAGCTCTTCACTTTTATACAAGTACTGATAACAATATTATTCTTCACGTACAACTTCGATATACATACATATATTAATATCTCTGTATTACCATTATTATTGCAAATTCATATTAATCTACTTGAATCTACTTGTATGTGTACTGTGTGTGTGAATCATGATCGTCAAACTTGCGTAACGTAGCCAGTTCTTTTATATAATCTACTTGTATAAATTATTGTACAAGTAGTGCGAATACTTTTTTTTTGCTCATCTTAAGGCTAATTTAAGATTTTTAAATGATTAAACATTGAAATATTACAACTAATAAAATTTTATTCTTATCATCAACTACTTTTATCATATTTATGAATTTAAGAGATGACTACCGGCTAAGTAAAAAAATAATAAATAGAAATGACTTACTTCATGGACTTCCTACCACCTACTTACGTGAGAATCTCCAACTTCTCTTCCTCTTCTCCTAACCAACAAACAAACTAGCGTGGATTCTTTTTCTACCATAACATATCATTAACTATGTATTCATGTATGTGATTAACGTTCAGCCTATGATAAATAGAGTTTCGACCAAACAAAAATGATAGATCTATTGATATTGTGCATGGTTTAGGAGTGAATAGGGTCGGGGCTTGGCGGTTTGGTGCCCCGTGGCAGCGACGGCAACAGAATCCCATGTTGCGCCGACCAGAACTCGCCCGGCAACAACCTCGCCGATCCCACTTCAGCAGAAGCGACCAATACGATGAAGACGATTACCAGAACTGCCAACAGCACGTTCCTGTAGCATAAAGCCATGCAGACACACACACAGAGATTGATTACTTGGTCTGAAGTGGAGTTTAATATCCCCCTGATTTCTCTCTCACTTTTGCAAGGCTTTTGAAAGATTTGGTGCAGGCCAGCGAAGTTGGTGGAGGAGCTTTGAGCTAGCATTCAGATTATGTTGGTTAGGATCAAAGTTTTTATACGATGATCTGATGACTTTGAGAGATGATATATGGAGAGAGACGAAGGCTACGATATTTATAGCGAAAGAGCGG
Organism: Vachellia pachyceras; assembly: GCA_025593235.1. Taxonomy (NCBI): domain Eukaryota; kingdom Viridiplantae; phylum Streptophyta; class Magnoliopsida; order Fabales; family Fabaceae; genus Vachellia; species Vachellia pachyceras. Next base: position 1,841 of record JANTPZ010011415.1, on the reverse strand, counting down.
TTGGGTTTGCTCGGGATTATGAGTCTTGACCGCTACCTTCACTGCTTTTTTAAAATGCGTTGGCCTTGACTGGGTAATGGGACTTGAACTCAAAGCTTGAATATAAATTTTGAATACACACAGATTGCATACTGATGAACAGATCAACTACACGACCTTGGGCACCAAGCGCTATTCCGAGTAAAGCTATTTCCATGTTCATTACATACATTTAAATTCATTTTTTAATGTTTGGGTCAAAAACTGTGCCTATTGTTGTGAATACACATCGTACTAATAAGTCTTAGCTTCTCTGGGGAAAGCACAGACACGTACGTACTGGTTAATTCAAGGAAGACTGAGCCCTGCTTAAGACAAAAAAATATATATTTGAAAATAAAAACTCCATTGAGAAAAGTAAAATTTTCGTGCCGGAAAAGTAACACACCCAAAAATGAAGCAACGTACGTGGCAACTAATGTTTAATGTTACAGGACCTGACACAAAACAAAGTCAGAATGACATATTTAGAAGAAGTACAAGTCAAAAGGTCAAGAGTCCATCTCATCGTATCATACGTAGTCCTGCACGATAAATTTGCAGCATTCAAAATTCATGACTTCTTCAATTTACACAATGTTGCTGGATTTGATCAGATCACCAGATAGATATAAATTCTTGAACAATATCCTTTACCGTTATTTTTTAAGAAAAACGTTTGCAGGTAGATTGGGAGACACTTTTAACGCTATAGATAAATTAAATATAGACTTGCCCCTTACTTGGTGTCGAATTCAACTTTAGGCAGTAAACAGTACATGTGGCATTCTTTGTGTACCTCGGCCTCGTCCACCATTAATATATGACCCTAGCCAGTTTTCAAGTTTTCATATGCATGATTTAATCAATTACAGTTTTTGTTTCCGTGCATCACTGATTTCGCGTAAATGGAGTAGTTTGGAACATATTTGAAGTATCATGCGTATCAATCTAAATTATGAAATTTCTTGATCATAAATAAATTGTAAATTCTTATCATGTTTATAACTTTTAATGTTAGGTTTGAAAAATGGAACTAGATTATGGATGGGACTTGTTTTTAACGGCGAAGTGTGTGTACGCAAGTTGTTATAAAACCCCACTTACATATATATTTACTTCTTAAATTGTAAATCACTTTAAAAAAGTAGTTTGTACTGCTAACATAAATAAATGTATCACATTATCTGTGCACTCTTGAATGAAAATGATCTAGATGCTTTCTATTGATTCCATTTTTGCCTTAGTGACAAGTAACCGTGTTGTGTCACATGTTTTGATGCACCTTTTTTTTAGGGCCTCCGCATGTCCCTATTTTCGTCCCAGGCGCCCCTCATGGAAAATAAATTTCTCAGACATGTTTTATCATATTCAAATGGTTCACAACTGCTAAATCCTTTTGTCAAAACACACCGAGCGGACTCGCGCATGTGCCCAGAAAGTGCTCATACCCCTTAAAAAATATACTTTATTCATATATCAGTTGCTTATTATTGTTCCCCGATTAATAACATTGTTGTGTTATCTATGAAATATCATGTTAAAAAACAATGAACAAAACTTAATAATCACTGCATCACCCAAGGTATATACTGTACAATTACATCATTAATGTTGCGTAATTGCTGCAATCAGATATAGTTTACAGTTCATTTCTTGATGTTTCTTTTTTGAGAGCTGTCATCTTATTGGCTTAAAGATACGGCGCGGTAATAATAAACCTAGATTACGGGAACACAGTAAGCTTGAACCACAATAGAGATGGCCAGCTTTGCTTCGAGAACAGCCATTAATATCTCTGCCACTGAATGAAGTGTTCATGT
>JANTPZ010011413.1:0-12705 GCA_025593235.1 Vachellia pachyceras | reverse complement strand
AGTGTTTAGCAAATGGTCAAATTGCTGACTTTTTTCAAAAGGACTCATGCACGAAAATATATTTAGGATAACCTTGTTCGTCCACTCATTTTTTTTTTCATGTAAATCTTTGGACAAATAGGTATTTGATCAACTGAATTGAGGTTTTAAGACACACGACAAAGATTCCTTTGGAAATTTGCGATCTAGCTGATGTATCGTTGGACCAAATACATTTAACTTCTGACACACATTTTTTTATAGAAATATTTTTAGTTTTCCTAATAATTTGTTAATCTTTCAATCCATCCATGTGGTTATATACGTTTAGTTCAAAATATAACTAATTTTGCGATAGAATAATGTAATAATAATACAAAAGTAGGCAATGTGTGGAGAGGACTGGGTCCAAGTTGGGGGCCGCAGCCCGCAGGCGAGTGGAAGTCACAGCCATTGGGCCTCGTGGTGGGCCTAGTCCTCGTGGGCCAGAAAGATAAGGTGGCGCGTGGCTAGCATCATTCGTTGAATCAATTGACTATTGTTATCAATCGGCGCTTTGGTAGAGTTGGCAAGAGCTACTACCAGCATTTCTTAGGGCGAGGGTTCGAACCCTAGGGAGTGATAACCGCGATAATTAAGCAACCTTAAAGAGGTTGTCCTATCGGTACCTCGCTACCACCGTAAGGTCTTCTCGCGGGGGGTCCAGATTAGTCTGGGGCGGGCAATGAATGCAGGATACCCCAAGATACCGGATGGTTTATACCAAAAAAATTAACTATTGTTAAGCGTGTAAGCACGCCTGTGTATGTCTGTTTATAGAAAATCAATTATCAATATAAATAATAGAATGCAGGTGAAGTCGTTCACAGCCTCCTCTGAGCTTTCATTCAAGCAAATATTATATCCTTTTTGATACTAAGTGTAAATAATATCCTGCTTTCGATGTTAAATACAACTCCTCATCTGTTCGTAGAAGGGCCTGAAGTGGTTTTCTTAGATTATCTTATAAATTACTAACACCTCTATTGCTCTTTATGCATTCCAAAATCAATTATCAACATCAGCTGTTCATTTTCATAATTTATTTTGCCATGTATAGAAGTATTTGATACTAACTTAAAAGATAAATATGGCTTTGAGTACTCATAATTAATTTTGGCATGCATACAGGTGTTTGGTTTTGGGTTCAACAATGAATATCATGAAAAGAGTACATGGCACAATCTTACGCACACTTTCAGTATGGGGAAAAATTAACCCATCTGAAACATTGTCTTACTCTTTACAAGATGTAAATATACAGGGATTATTGCAGATTTCTCACTAGAGAGCATGTAGGACTCTACTTGTATGTGTGTGTATTACTTGACTCTCCAGAAGAGGACTTTTTCGATACAAGACTTAACAATGTCTGGATCAGTGTGAGCTGGGTAGTAAAAACTTTTAGTGACAGTGAGAAATTATATTTTCTCATTTAATTGCTGCAGCTGATGATGAAAAACAACTTTCTTCAGTTGGATTTCATATTATATTTTCTCATTTAATTGAGCAAGCCCAAATTGTGGGTCTAAATCTTCCTCATGCAGGGAACGCTTTGGAGAAATTCATCCAAAAGAGGAAATAGGAGCTCCAAAGGTATCACTTTTTTGTTTGTTTTAAATTTTCCTCATCTTCAAAAACATTTAGTAGAGTTGTTTATATTTATTAAAAAAACTAACTTCATTAATTTTCTTAATATTTACAAACTGGTTATTTAACTCTTATGAGCTCTTTGGTCTATACTATGGCAATTGCAGTGGATGGGGAAGCAACACAGAAGGATGGAAGGCATACGTGGCATAAATTTCAGAAGGATTTGGGAGGTTACAGAATTGGGAAATGGCTCTGAAATTTCAAAGAAAGAATGGCTCTCTTTTCAACTCTCCCGCAGCCACCGAAGCAGCATCACTCATGTTAACAACGGACAATGTCTTGATTATCTACTTTCACTCTTGGATAAATTTAAGAATACTGGTTTGTTCTTTCAAACTTACTCTGATGGGTTTGTATTATAAATTTGTATTATGAATTACTTACTGCGTTTTGCACTAACGCTATATTCTATATGTAAATGTATAAAAATTTTGATTAGTTCCTATTATATACCCACATGATGTTTGTGCTCGATTCCATATGGTTGATAGTCTTGAAAAAATGGGGATTAATTCTCATATTGAGGAGGAGATCGGAAATGTAATAGATGATACATGGAGGTATTATATATTAAAGTATCCGTATTTCTTTTTGTGTAAATGACAAGCTTTGAATTGAAGAAGGCTGCAGAGTCTAATTTATATTTTTTAATTGATTTTTAACACAAAGTAGCAACGAGAAGAAGATGAAATAGGACCAGGCCCAACCACATGTGCCATGTGTCAAAGTTCCACATCGGAGAGGTTCGGGAGGGTGCTAGACTATATAAGTGGGCGCGCTGTATGCTTCCATAAGACGTCTTTTGGGGGGAAAGTAATGGCCCCGTGACACATGCCATTTTGTTCACTACGTTTGCATGGACATAAAGTTTCATCAGGTTTTGCGTCTTTCTTCACACTGAAACTCTCTATAGCTTAAAATGATTTTTTAAAAAGAAGATTCATATTTGTGTACTTGTAGATCCACTTGACCGCTTTGCAAATGACAAATTCTGCTATTCCCTACAAGGTTATTTGAAAGATATTGAGACTGTTTTTTTGAATCAATTCCCTACAAGGATATTGAGACTTTTTTTTTTTTTTTGAATCAATTCCCAACAAGGACATAGAGTTTCGAATTCAAATGATTCAATTTTGGAGGAACTAAACTCTTGGACGGGATCCTTTCTTAAGGAATTTGTGTCTTCTGCCTCAAGAAGTACTCATGAACTTTATAATCATATTGACCACGAGGTAAGTATATATGTTTATAGTATACTGTATTAATATACAGTAATCTCGCAAATTCAATTTCAACCCTCAGCATTTTAATAGTCGACACACTATTTCAGGTACATTTTGCTCTACGATTTCATATTCAACCGAAGATCTATAGACCATTACAAAGTGGACCAAAAGAGAATGTTGAAATCTTCATAGAGGTGCATATTATAGTATCATAACTAACTTTATGTCACTATAGATTATCATACTCAGTATTTTATGACTCTTCTCATTCCGTTCTTTAAGCCTTGAAATAATGAATTCCTAAAATTGGGAGTAGAAGACTTCAATCGCTGCCAGTTATTTTGATCCGTTTGGTAAAGTGGTGGAGAAGTAATTTTACCATTTACAAGGTAAATGTGTGAAGGAGATTATCTCATTTTGCGGAAAATACTGTTGAATGTGCTTTTGGGGTATTGAGAAGCTTTCCCAAACACTCCAATTATTTCGCGAAGAGAATTCGATATCTTCAATTACTGTGTGTGGCATATAAAAACACATATATATATTTTCACTCATTGAATCCTTATTCTTTCCGATTTCAATATCAAACTTGTGATGTTGTTTTTCATATACAAACTACTTTTCAAAGATTAACTTCATCTATTTGAAAACGGTAATTAAACATCCTCGTGACCCTTTTCCTAACCCTTGACCAACAAGCTCAAGTGCCGAGTTGCAAAATTAGAGAATGAATACAAAAATTTATTCTATCACTTTATTTCTTATATTAATAACATTTATAGATCCTCTTACTTCTAATTATAAATCATGTGACTACTACTGAAAACAATTTTCATGTGTAAGTGTTAAAATTTTTGTTTATATTGTTATCTTAATCTTATTTCTTTTAATTTAATTTTGATATTAGTTATGTCTTAAATTAGAAATTTTACTACTTTAAATTGAAAAATAACATTTTTTTTGTTAAAACGGGCCAAAAGCTCAGAGCCCAGGTCAAACCTGCCACTTCAAGGGATCGGCTTAAAAAACAAGTTTGGATCAGCCTGAATTTCCAACTCTAATTGGATGTGTTATGGCCTTAAACTGTAGGTTTGCGATCCGTTTGGTGTGACCACTCTTGTATTGAGAACCAATAGGCGCTTGGTAGAGTTGGCAAGGGCTACTACTAGCATTCCTCAAGGCGAGGGTTCGAACCCTGATGAGTGACAGCCGCAATAATTAACGCAACTTCAAAGAGGTTGTCCCATCGGTACCTCGCTATCATCGTAAGGTCTCCTCGCCGGCGCTCCGAATTAGTCTGGGGCGAGCAATTAACCTAGGATACCGGATGGTTTATAAAAAAAAAAAAACCTCTTGTATTGAGATGTTTATTTCGTCAGAGAGAAGGTAGTTGTCGGATCATTACTTGTTGGGTATATACCTGCTACTGTGCAAGGAGCTGATGCACTCACGGAGGCTCTACCTAACTCCCTTTTTGCTATTCATATGAGCTCGGGTTATTGTCAAAAGGGAAACCGCGACGGAAATATTAATGAATATAATATGGGCTTTGTCACCAAAGAAAAATAATATGGGCTTATAGCAGGTTTGGTCTTAGCCCAAAAATCAGTTGAGAATTTGTAATGCTTGCTGTTTAGAGTCCAAGTCTGCTACGTAATTAAGTCAATTAACGTTTGGATCCACGAGGGATGCCTTCATTTAATATCGGATGGTACTTTGAATACCATTACCTCTAACATCAGGATATGTGTGCTCGGCAAAAAATAAATAACCTAATTACAGCTTTTTGTGACATGATATCCATTGAAACACGTGATTGTAAGTGAGTTAATGAGTAAAACAAATAAGCTTGGATCCATTTGGCAACGCGGTGAAGAAATACTTATAAGTAATTTCATACAAGTTGAGACAAATATGTAGAGAAGATTGTCTCGTTTTATGAAAAAATATTGTTGAACGTAATTATAAGTGTTTATAAGCACTTTTGGCAATTTGCCAAACGGTGCGAATAAATGTAAGAGATTGAATGGCAAAAAGGATGTATATACAGGATCAAGATTTTCTTTCGAACTAGATGATTGGAGGGAATAACATTGTTGCATTGGTGAGACCAAAATATAAAATAGAAGGTTAATGAGGGGTGAGAGTGTGGGGATAATGACCGGACAAGTAATGCGAGTGATGAATCAAGTTAACAAAAACTGGTGGGTCTAATTCAATCTGATATCACTTAGCTTGCTGTTTATAATTCAATCTGATATCAAAGATGTTTTCTGGAAAATGTGCAGAACAAATCACTTAGCTTACAAGAAGGATGATGTGATTCATGCAAAGAATATGCCTCGTGATGAGGTTCTCAACATCAAAGATGCAGTTCTCAAAGATCCCATCGTCATGGACTCATAGACTACATATACACTACGTGTTTGGTCAACATAGTTAGTGCTTGTTTGGGAACTTCATTCCCCAAAGGTGCACGTAAATCGAGATAAAATTATTTCAAAATTTGTAAAAATCATCTAAATATATAAAAACTATCTTGAAATCCGTAAAACCATCTCAAAATCCATAAAAACAATCTCGAAGACCATAAAAACCATCTTAATCCGTAAAACCATATAGAAATCCGTAAACTCCTTGCTCCCCACGGAGTCCTTAACACACACTTGGTGAATGAAAGATGATTTGGAGATTAGCATGAACTGGCCCATCCACTAGAATAGGTTTCAGTACTCATCTCTAGTCTATTTCGTTCTTAAATATAGAGTCCATTTGGTAAATCGGTGGAGAAGTACTTATAGGCTTATTTACACAAGTCGAGGCAAATATATGAAGGAGATTGTTTCGTTTTACGGAAAAACATTGCTGAACGTGCTTATAGCTACAAGCCAAGCGTTGCCAAACAAGCACATAAAAATTATTACGACTCTTTTCAAGTTTTATTTCATATTAACCACTCTTTTCCAATTTCCAAATTTCAATCGCATCCTTTAATGTTAGCAAAAAGGAAAAAAGTATAATTTCTAAATTGATGTCATAAAAATGCTCTGAAATTATGAATTTATGAATTTTCTGAAATCTTTATCCTTTCAAGAAAGAGAAACAAGATTTTATATGTTATAAGAAAATAAGAAATTGATGAAAACTGTAACATCTCAATTTTTATCTTAGGATCTCATTATGGTTAAGAATGAGTTAATAATAAAAATGCTAATAAAAAATATAAATTTATTTAAATTTATACATATGCAATTATATAATATAAAAAATAGAGAAAAGAGAGGTGTCAGATTTGCATGTGATTATATATATTAAAAAAATAGAGAGAAAGGGGGCTTGCGTGCACGGAATGGAGTGGAAGGGGAGAGGGAGATTGTGTGAAGTAGAAGTAAGGTAAAAGGAGAAGAAAAGAAAAGGGGAAAAAATAGAGAGGGAGAGAGAGCAGCGTACGGGCATGGGCATTTACATTTGTTTTCAATTTCAACTTCAAAATTCTTGTTACGAGATCATAAGGAAAATATTTTATTTGCATGAAAATTGTTTAAAATAATTTTCTCTTTTCAACGGTACTACTAATATGTTTATTAGAGAATATTTTAGAATTTATATTTTTGTTCACTTTGAGTTTTCTTAGTATAAGATCATTAAATTATATATCTATTTTTATAACTAAGATTTATGATATTAAATTTATTTATTTGTTAGATTGAGTATTTAGAAATTTATTTTTATTTAAAAGATATGGTGTTTGACATGAAACGATATTTTAGTTCAATAGTGTATGATTAAATAGTTAGATTTTATTGGAGTGAATTTATTATTTTTCCCATTATATGATTTTTAATATATTTTTATTATAAAAAGGTTATAAATTAATATCCAGCGTGTATCTTTAATTATTAAAAACTTGTTTAAATAATTTCAAGTCCTTTAAGTAATGATTTTTACCATCCAAATTAGTTGTAAACTAATGTGTAATAATATTTAATTTTTTTAGACTAATTATAGAAAATTTGTTGGTAATATTTTCTTACTTGACGAGAGGTAACAACTTTCTTGTAATTGTTCATGCTTGTAACATGTTTGTGAGTGATTTTAAATATTTATTATTATAAAAAGTGCCATTGATATTTGATGAAATTGTCTTGTGGACAATAAAACTATGTTGTTAGAGAAATTGTAACGTGGGATCTATTTCCATTTAAGAAATAATATGTTATATATATCTAATGATATTGTTTCATAATGTTAGAAATACTGTATTGAGAACTTGGGAATGGTTGATGTTAATTTGATGGGAGATTATTTTAGAGGAAATAAGGGGGTGGGTTTCTTGTACAAAAAGAGGAAATATGGTAGTAGGCTTCCAGGTGTACATCGGTTAGTCTTTTGGCCCATGTGTATTCAGGAGGGCCTTGACACCTCACTAATATAGTAAAGGAGGAACTCATGGTCTGGTCTTGTGCTATGTGGATTTTGACATGTCCATATCACTTAATTGGTGAGCTCGTTGAATTATACTACCAATCACATGGATCAGTGCTAACCCATGGATTCAATTAGAGGATATAATGCTAGGGAGGAGATAAAGGAGGTCATAGAAATAAATTCTGATATATTGATTTTTTTGCAACTTTGTAATAATATAAACATGAGATCATAATATTGTAAATTGATAAATATGTATATGTTGATTACTTGACTTTTCTTTGATAATGTTATATTCATTGAAACTATCCCACTTGATACCTCATGGGCATTTACTTGTATACTCGATAAGTTGGTTTGTTGGTTGATGAGACTTTCGTTTCATCCCGTTGTTCAAACATTTTTTTTAGATGATAGTTCCTATTCTGGTCTGTTAGGGAAGACTCTGGAAGCTTAATCTACTTTCATTAAAAGTAATGATTCTATCTTTTTGTTGTGCTGCATCATTATATATTGTCACATTATATTATGGCTCATTCTTCATACTCTTTTTTATTTTGATTAATTGATGCATCAATTTAGTCTTCAAATATTATCTAACCCTTAATGATTTTTATGTAGAATTCATATCCCGGTTCTACGTAAGCATTTGTAATAAAAAACTATTTTGTCAGAGAATTGGACGTTATGGTAAATATTTTTTTTCTCTAGCTGGCCTAAGATACAATGATTGTTACAATAGTGCTGAGACAAATATTTCAATTAAATTTTTCGTTAATTCATGTTTTAAGAAAGGATTTTTACAAAAACATTTTTTAGAAATTTATTGATTTGAATTTCGGAGAATGTGTTCCTATGTATATATAATTTTTTTTATTGAGATAATGCATTTAGGACTTATTATTTATAAAAAATAATTAATGTATCAACCTGACATTGTGCTTGTTTGGGAAGCCATTTTTCCCAACGGACACGCTTGTCAAGATAAAAACCATCTCAAAATTTGTAAAAACCATCTTGAAATTCACAAAACCATCTCGAAATCCACAAAATGCCTCAGAATCTGTAAACTCCATTCTTCTAACGGAGTTCCCAAATACACACATTCATCTTGAATGGAAGAAACAGCCGTGCAGCTCAATAGCCCTCAGAAATCGATCCTTATTGGCTAATTAATTAATTAAAAGCTCCCAAATAAAAAAAAATACTGACATCACTTGGTTAAAGAAGCCCACTGGAATTGTAGCGAAATCTAAATAAACTATTAAATATAAATGTTGTGAAAATGGGAGATTTGATATTTGGGTGTTGCGAAGAAGGGAGATTTGGGATTTGTGAGATGAATAAACAAACGAGAAATTGTAAAGATGAGAGAAACAATTCTTATTCATTTTAATCTCTAAATCATATATATAACATAGCTTCCATAGATAGGCCTTTAACTCAACTAATGCTATATAGAATAAATACAAATATCAATTCACATAGGTAAGTAATATTTAACCATTTCAACAAAGCCTCTAAAAGCTATTCATGAGAGGGGTTATTATAAATGAGATATGGAAGACCAACAGTTTATGCATATCCATATATATAATGTTTATAACACTCCTTATTAGATGTCTATGAACAATATTATCCCTCATTAAAACCTTACTAGGAAAAATACAATGGGATAAAACATAATGAAGGAAAAAGAGTAAATAATATATTGAAGGTGTGTCGTTAAAAACCTTACCATGAAAACCCTGTGGGACAAACCTTATTTAAGGAAAAGAGTACAACATGATCTTTACTCCCCCAGGTAACATTATATTTATTCTTCCTGATGACAATATCACTCATTATCATTAAAATATATTTCTTGAACACGAATGTTATCAATGATTTTTCAGATATTTTAATCTTCCATGCATCTAAATCACATAAATGCATTGTCATCAAATTTACCATATCTTTCGCATATGTTAATTTATTCTACACAATTTTCAATCAATTATATATATACTCAAATTCTTTAATTCACACAATATTGAATGCTTTTCTTAAATAAGTTTAAGGAATTACGTATCCTTCAAACATTTTGATGATGCCCATTTCACTGCTCATTGAGCCATATCTCATATGTATAAGCTTTAACAATATTCAATATAGGCAAATTTTTAATATATTTTGCCAGTTCATTAATTATTTTTTATCCACCACAAAATAATATACCTTATACTTCATAATCATCGTACCATTGTGAAAACACGTGTTATGCATGAGTTTCGCCTTGAAGGTCCCCTTGGCCCTCCTAAACTTTCTTCAGCCAAGGTATATAATAAACTTTAGAATAGTAATCTACGTGATTAATTATTATGTTAGTTTTCTCTTCTTCTGTTTTAAATAATAGTAACATTTTATTCCCTCTTATCCATTTATCCACTGAACTAGCACTTTCAATCGTATTTGATAGATTTTTAAGATTCACAACAAATGGTCAAGTTTTAAGCCCTTCGACAATCAATTATTTTGAATCTTCATAGCATATTCCTTTTTTTTTTATTTCACCCGTGGTTTCTGTTCCTTATTTTATCTTTCATATCCTTTTCCTTTCCATAAATTAATAAATTATAGAGGCCACCTGTGATTGCTATCTTGACTCGGTCCTTGTAGAATATGTTTCTTCCCTTTTTATTTTAACAAAGATGTGTTTGACATGGTTATTGTCTTTGATAATCAGATTATTTTAGTTATTTGGTCGCAGATCAAAGAAGATATCTCTTCAAATCTATATCAAGCACCTAATGTACGTAAGCCTAAGAAGATAATCCAAATCCCTTAGTTGTAAAGCCGAGGAAATTGAAAATTACTCATAAATGAATCATGCCAAAAGATCACCGAATCAATCACAAGTAATTAAATCTCTCATTCGCTTACCTTCTAACATGGAATTTCCATTCCCTTTTTATTGTCTGTGCAGGGTGTTCCTCAAAACAGAGAACCTTCAACCTAGAGCTAGATCTAAGCGCTCCAAGTGCAATAGAATTCCGTTAGGTAGTGATGATGAGCAATAATGATCAACAAGTGCTATGAATTCAATAGGTAAAGTATAGTGCTGATGACATGTTGTGAAAATGAGAGATTTGGTATTTGGGTGTTGTAAAAATGGAAAATTTGGGATTGGGAAGATGAACAAACAAAAGAAAAATTGCAAAGATGAGAGGAACAATTCTTATTCATCTTAATAGCTACATCATATGTATTACATAGCTTCCATGTATATAGGCTTTTAACTCAACTAATGTTATATAGAATAAATATAAACATCAATTCTCATAAGTACATAATATGCAACCATTTTATAAAAACCTCTAAAAGCTATTCATGAGAGAGATTATTAGGAATAGGATATGGAAGGCCAATAATTTATAGACATCCACATATATAATATTCATAACAATAAATAAATAAATAAATTGGGATATATAGTGAATTAAGGTTATCTGCTTTTTATTTTTTACATGAATATAAGTGTATTCCATTGTTATTATTATATCACCAGTGGCTGCCTCACTTTTATTGATTAATAAACCGAATCGTGTTACTAATCATACATACCAAAACAAACAAGATAATATATATATATATATATAAAAAGTTATATCCATAAACTTTTCCAAAGTGCATTCAACACTATATATATTTTGAAATGTATAAATACTCATGAATAAAAATGCAAAACAGTTAAGCATTATAGACATAATATTTTCTCTAGATAATGCATTAATTTTAAAAAAAAAACAGAGATAACTTTCCTGCATACGGAGACATTAGAAGAAATAGCCTAGTATGTAAAAAAAAATATCCAAAGGTGGAAATTTAATTAATGCATCAAACACACTATTGAATTCTGACACTTGGGACTTTGTATTATATCTTAAATGGAAGAAACAGCCTTGCACGTCGTTGTCACATGTTGGTCTTTCACGGCTCCAAATAAAAAAAAAACTGATGTATATGTAGTATTATAAAGGAGTATTATATTAAGCACCGTAGTACCGCAAATAAGTCTCTTTTAAGTGAACCTCATTAAAATTGCAAATTGACTTATTCAAAAACTGAAAGTCTTGTAAAAATTAGTAAGACAAAAAACGTAGTCAACCATTTAATTTGAACGCATATTTTCTTTTGCAAATGTCATATTCGATACAACTGATCAGATTTCATTCGAAATATCACATAACAAAAACAATAATAATGAGAGGAAATTACTGTGTGGCCATGAAAATTATATTTAATTATAAAAACTCTAATGACAAATGAAAAGTATAAACATATTAACATTTCTTATATTGTAACTTATTATTAATAGACTTTTGAATAATTAAGCTAATTAAATCTATTGAAATAACAAAATCCAGATTCAGACATTTGATTTCTCTTATATGGCCTTTGGACCAAAATACCCCTTATAATTAAAAAATTAAAGGTAAAGCGCACCCTTATATTTTGGCCTTATAACAATATGAAAAAAAATCCCTTTGGATCTTATTAAGGCTTTGTTAAGATCGAATGTCTGATTCCAGATTTTGGTATTTCGACTGCGTTTAATTAGATTCTCAATAGTAACTATTCCCCATCGTAATAATAATGATAATATAATATTAGAAAAAGGCGTTAGTGCATGTGTTGTGCGCTAGCGGGTGGTGGTTGTACCTCGTTAAGTCGGTATAGCGGGTGTTTTTGAGAATCCGTGAATAAAAATGAGTTTACAAATTTCGAGAAGAATTTACAGAATACAAGAAGAATTTACGAATTTTGAGATGCTTTTGTTTTGATTTTTATACACCGTTGAGAAGAAGTTCATCCCAAAAATATTAATAAGTGTTTTACAGTATTAGAGTTGTATTAACCGTAATATTAATAAAGTCAACAAAAAGGAGGTCCGCTGATTAGTATAAAAGCAGAACTTTGATTTGCGTCTCAACACGAGCAAACCCGCCCTCTATAGCTTGACGATATTAGTTTTAGTTTCTTCTTCCTCTTTGTGATTATGGAGATTCAGATTCCATTTTCCATCGTCTTCACCTTCTTCTGCTTGCTCCTAGTGGTTCTAAAGCCTTCAAGATTCTTCAAGAAATCGAAAAAGCCCTTACCACCTGGGCCATGGAAGCTTCCCATTATAGGGAACCTACACCAAATGTCAGGGCCATCACCACCACATCACATTATGAGAGACCTTGCAAACAAGTATGGACCTTTGCTCCATCTTCAACTTGGAGAGACTTCAAACGTCATAGTCTCTTCCCCAGAAATGGCCAAAGAGGTTATGAAAACGCATGACATAACCTTCGCCAATAGACCCAAACATCTCTACAACGCAATAGTTGGCTAC
>JANTPZ010011412.1:0-10367 GCA_025593235.1 Vachellia pachyceras | reverse complement strand
ATTTCAGTGTGTTTTTATTGTTGGAACTGAAACAACAGCACCTATAACGGAGTGGGCAATTTCAAGACGTTTTTGAGATGTTTGATGTTGAAGAAGAAAAGTTACTGGACCATGATTCAAAGAATGATATGGGTTATTATTTTTCATTAATAGAGGATTGAAAGAGCTTTAAAATGAGATTTGAACCACCTAATTTAGAGTTTCTTACGATAAATTACGAATTTTCAAAATTTAGACAGAATTTTTTTAAAAAAAAAACCTATGGCACCCTTTTTTATGAAAAAAGGGCGCCGTAGACCTTTTTTAAAAAAAAGGGCGCCGAAAGCAGTGATTTAGGGCGCCATTTCTAAATAATATAGGGCGCCGTAGGGTCTCCTACAGCGCCATTCCTCCTTTTAAGGGCGTTAAAACCTCAAACTTACTACACCCCCAGATATACGCCCCCCAAAAAAAGAGCGTTAAAAGAGTCTAAAAAAGAGCGTTAAAAATGTATTTTGTAGTAGTGTCATCATCATCACTTTCTTCTCTTCTTCATGCTATACCAAAAAAAAATGGAATTTACAATTTCATGTGAAAGATAGTATGACAATGAAACCAAGCACTAAGACTCTTCCAAAACCAGCCGCTGCATACTGAAAAGAGAGTAAAGCTTTAGGGAGAATGATAATTAAGGACATTGTTAGAAGATTAGTATGAGATATTCTTCGAGTTGTAAATACGACAATTTAAGTTGTACTCAGATCCTCTGATCATTTTATATCAAATATCTACAAGATCTTAAATTTTGTGTGTGTTAGTTTGTGAATCTTTAGGTTTTACCTATTCTCTGGTATTTACTATAAGAACATTTTAACAACTACACAAATATAAGAAATTTAATAAAATTAAGTATAATTTTAAATTAGTCCAAAATTTTAACCAATTTTCAATATTATTACCATTCAATTTCGTAAAGTTATTTTTTCCTATGTGAGACAAATAGAGAATGTTTTTAATATAAACATCAAGCAACCTTTCAAAAAAAAAACTTATATTAAAGACTATAAGCACCTCTCCGTGTTGTTGCAGTTTTATATAATATTTCTGGAACTTGAGGTTTTGAACTGATGACCGCATATATTAAATATTAATAGATGAATAATAATAATAATAATAATAATAATAATAATAATAATAATGGTTGCATTCTGATTCTGATTGAGATGATAAAGTAAAATGATTCTTATTAGTTTAGCTTTTGCTTTCTTGCATGTTGCTGATCACTCTTGACGATCCTCTTAATAAATAACATAAAGAATATGCAAGCAAGAAAGTTTTTGTTGAATTAGAGTCAAGCAAATTAAAAGGCAGTATTTATAGCTCTACACACACACACACACACACACAAAAGTCAATATTGGAAGTGGCCCTCTTGATCGGCCCTTTTTAAATTCTACACACACACACACACACACAAGGCATCTCTTTGAAGTTCAAGCCCTTTATTCCACAATTATTCCTCTCATTTCTTAAATTCTTTTTTAGTCATGCACAAATTATGCTAAACACATATATTCTTGAATTATTATTATTATTGGAATTATAAACAAATCGAAATATTATTCCAACTCATAAGGGTGCAGCAACAATTGTAGGATTTTGGGCGTACCTGGAATCGGTCAACTTATTGAGTACCCAAACAAGAATCAGAGCACCGATATGGACTCCGATTACATTACACTTCAAAAACACTGAAGGAGAGGTGAAGAGAGAGTGTAGAAAGAAAAACACAAGAGAATTCGATTGGGGAGTTTCCTTCTTTTACATATATAGAAACTGACTCCATTTTCTATTTTTGACCTGTATTATTGATCTATTTTCATTTATACTTCAATCCATTCACCAAGGGTAGGCTATTATATTTCAACATGACTAATAAGACTTTGTCTTTCCCTATCATGGGCATGGGAGTGGATTTCCTCATAATCATTTTCCGCAGTATCTCTTTAAAATCACACCTCCACCCTTAGATAAAAGAACAAAGTGTTTAGATTTAATACTTTATAAAATTCCCATTATAATAACTTATAAGTTAAAAAATTTGTTATATTGAAGTATAAATTGCAGTTATAAATTATGTAAATTGTATTTTAGTATTTTAAATTTATTTATTTATATTTATAATACTAATTTTATAAAATATTAGATCCGAACCCTCCATTTAATTTGATTTAAGGGCAATGTCTGATGATTTTGAGGGAAGTCAAACCCCATGAGCATATAAAGCCACAACATCTTTTCATGAAACAAATATAAATAGAGTCGGTTGTAAAATCAAATGATCGATTCAAACAAAGAGTGCGAACAAAAGCTGAAAATGAATATATCCATGAATAATTGGATTTACATAATGGAAGATCACTCACTATATATATATATATATAAGCCAAACTCAAACCATTAAAATTAAGAAATACCATATGTGTAACAATATGATCAGTCGTAGAGCATTAATATAATGGAAGAAAGTGATAATGATATTACGATTCTGTTTCATATGTACCATAAGTCCATAACTATCTATCTAAAATTATATTTAGGCTTAATTAAGGTGACATTAATTAAACAAAGCCAATATTTAAATATGATGTGGTTGTATATATATATCATTATAAAATTTACAAGATGGCCTTAATTTTTTTATTAATTATTACAAGCAGAGTATGGTATATATGACCATGACGAAGAGCTTCCTTGTCATCAAAAGTAAAGGGACCCTTCAAAATCCACAGATTAGTGTCTGTGTGTGATTAACCGATCGAATCAACAATCTTCTGCGGAAGGGTGCACCACTTGCTCTGGTGCTCCATTGTTGATGTAATTATCACCGTTCATTCGATCAAGCACAAGGACCAATCCCATGGCGAAGGCCCCGTCGAAGCCCGGCTTGACGCAGAGCGAGAACACTTCCTTCCCCAGCATCACCCTCGTGGTGGGGTCCACCTTCCGTCGAATCTCCGCCACCACTTTCCTCTTCCCGTTGTAGATCTTGCAGCTCCGCTCCGCGAAACACCCTTCGATCTGGTACTCCTCCCCGTAGCCGTCGTACACCTCCACCGTCACCGTCGACCTCGACCGTCCGATCATCGACGATCTCTTCATGCTGAAGATCGGCTTGTCGCCGTCCATCCTCTCCCCTCTAAAACCCTCCCACCGTTGATGCAAACTCGGCCTCTGCATTAGCAGAATCAAACGAACCAAACCCCGTTTTAATCAATCAATCTACCAACATTTTTATGACGCAAGTGAGACTGATGTCGATCATAACTTTAAACGTGTTGCTTGATTTGACTCAGTGAGTGGACTCTCAGTAGACGTACCTTGCGGCGGACGGTGAGGAGGCAGCGGCCGCGGGGATCCATGAGGACGAGTTGATCTTGGAGGCGGGGTTGGGGGCCGTAGGAGTCGACACGGAAGACGAGCAGGCCGAGGGAGTTGTAGACGGTGAAGCCGTCGCCGGAGAAGAAGAGGGAGGTCTTGAGGACGGTGAGGTGGGTTTCTTGCTTGAAGACATAAGAACCTTGAGGCGGGAGAGAGACCTCTTTGAACTTCATATTGATGGGCTTGTTGTATAGGAAATTTCTGAATCTGCGTAAGATCTCCAGGAGGACGTCGAAGTGAAAGCAGCTCAGAGTGACGAGAAAGACGAAGGAACAAGATGGAGGAGGAGGAGGGTGAAGGAAGGGTTGAGTGAGGCTCCATGTATATATAAGATCAAGATTTGGTAAGGTGAAGAATAAAGAATAAAAGGCACGCGCAGAGAACTCGGAGTCCATATTTTAACACGAGGAAGCAGATGAGTTGTCATTTTCACACGGGACAGTAAGCTGTGAACTTTCCTCCACCAAATGTAAAATCATCTAAAGAAATATATGCCCAATTAACACTGAACCACTTGATTCAACTTATATGATTGTACCAGTTTAATTAGAAATCCTGAGTTCTGGGAGGGTGGAAGTATTAAATACTTAGTGGTAGAGTTTTGTCATACCAGCTCCATTCGGATTAGTTTGGATCCTCAATAAATTATCCAAGTTAAACTGAGATAAGTTCATGCAAAAATAAATAATTTTTTAACTATCATATTTTCAAATGATATTTTTTTATTAAAATATTACTAGTTTAAAAAATAAAATGGTCTCAGTCCACCGGTGCCATGTATTCCTGGCTGATATGCTTGGAGATTTTATCCAGGAAGATCATTAGATGGTTTACATGTTTTGATTTTGGATTCTGAGCAGAAGTTTTTGTGTTTGTCTCCTATGAAAATCTGTGATTTGTGTATTTTTTTTCAATTTGATTCCTATAAAATATTCCTAACTTAAAAAAATCCCAAAGGGAAAATCATAGTACAATAGAGAAAGGATAAATCACACCGTTCAATGGCCAAAAAAACTCCATATCAATTACCCTGTGAACAATTTTGAGATATTGAAATTTCCGAAAAAAAGCTAGAATACCCAATTGAGCTAAAAGGAAAAGCAATATATGAATGAGATGGAAAGACCATATCTTGTGAATTTACTAAATACTAATGGACATTCACTATAATGAAGTGGTAGTTTACATTCGTTATTTTAAAGTTGGAAATATTCCTTGATAGAGGATTCCAATTTTTTCTAAGGGTATATTTTGATTATAAATTTAGTTTGTTAATAATATGTTGGGAATTTAATATACTTTTCTTCCTTCTTTAGTTTAACATATGCTATCTTTAACTTTTAATATAAGTAAATATGAAAAATGCTATAAAATTTTTACATCTATGATGAGCACACGACTCCTTCATCGAGTCTTTTATGGTATACCAAACTGATTATAAAACTTTCTAACTGATTGATCAACTCATCTAAACTTTAATCGAAAGTAAATTTCATATTATAAAAAACTAGTTTTAAATAATTTCATTAATTCATATAAAATCATTATTAAGTGATTATAATAAGAATGGAATCTTTGTTGTCTCTGTGCATATATAAATTTGAACTTATATTGAAGTCGTACTGAAATATAAGGTTCAAATACAAATGAGAGAATGCCATGGAAGGACGATTGTGAAAAGGCAAAAGAAAAATAAGTGGATGATCATGACATAAAAAAAAATAAAGTTAAGAAAAATAAATGATAATGTCTGTAGTGGCTGGCAATATATTTCAATTGTAATCAAATAAATTTCGTAGTTTAAAAAAAAAGCAGGAAGAAAGACCATTTTTCATATGACCAACCAAATGAAACAATCTTGCAAACTGTTTTACATGTTGAGCAACCAATTAATATGTTGAAAATTAACTAAATAATTTTATATTGGATTTAATATTCGCTCAAAAATTAAACCATAATCAATCAAATATCTGAAAGTTCATCAAGCTTGGGGTCCCATCTTAGCTAATTGTAATGGCAGGTTCCCAATAGTCGCACACACTTTTGACTAAAATTGCTCGCCACCTTTCGAAGTCTGATAAATTCAAACATTATTTTATTTATTGCATAATTAAGCATTCATGAAGGTAGCACGTGGCTGACTTCTTTTTCCTACAACCCTTCACTTCATTTAAATTAAGATATAGAAATCCTTAAATACTTAAAGGATGATGCCACACTCCAAAAATATATAAATATTTCTCGTTAAATCAAGTTGAAGCCACATACCAAATTAAACAAGACGTGCCAATGCCTATGTCTCTAGTAATGGCCTTTCAATATTTTTTTATAAGGAATACTCTCTCATGTCTTTTTTATAAGTAATAAATATCAAATTATGTAAAATGAAATAATGGTCAAAAATAACTAAAGTCAATAAATGTGTAGGGGATATAACTTTTTTTTTTATAAAGATACATTTACTTATGAAGATTGCAAGTGAAATAGAGAATAAGTGAGCAAAAAGATGGGAGACAATGAATGGGAAAAAAGATGGGAAATAAACTAATAATTGAGGGAAAAATAAAAAGTGTGTATTAAAGTTTTAGACAAAAAAATTGTTGTTTATATATAAATCAATCGCATGAGAGATAATGATGATGGAAGAACTAATAAAATTATAGGTTTAAAATGTTAACTAAAAGCAATAAATACATAATGTATGCATTTTTCTTTTCTAGTTATACCATTATTTATAAAAAAGGATCCATGAGAGATAATGATGAGTGGGAATTTATTGCAAGGGATAATGAATAACATAGATTTAATGGGCATAAAATGTAAATATTAATTTAAAATTTCAGACAAAAATGATCACTGCCTCCATGAGAGAGATTATTCCTTACAAAAAGCACAGGGAGCATTTGCTCACTCCCATATTTCCATCCATAATATAACTCATTTAAACTAATTTATTGTAATTAAGAAATGGTAGTTAATTTAAATTAAAAAAATCAAATTTATCCATATTACATGCAGTTCCAAAGGAGAGGAAAATACAAAGTGCTTGTTTGGAAAAGTTTATTTACTCTCCAAAAGCACGTTCAACAGTGTTTTTCCGTAAAACGAGATAATCTCCTTCACATATTTACATCGGTTTACGTAAAAGTACTTATCTACCGCGTTCCCAAACGGATATACATTTAAACATTAGCCGTAGAGATACAATTGACAAGTGAGTATTAATTATTCTCCAAATAATCTACATTGGGGGTAAAAGAATTCTTTTAGAAATTACTTATATTATGAATTACGCGGATAAGTATATTATGTGCATAAACATATATCCACCGTCACAATCACAAGTTCTCCAAAAATTCTCACTCTTTCAAAGGATAAGTGCCGTACCGTCCTCTCATTGTTAGCTAGGACTGCTCAAGTCTCAAATATATCAACAAATTATACTTGACTTTTTTGTAAGTAAATTTTGATGTGAAAAAAAAATATATGTGATAAATTTAAAACAAATTATGCTTTGCAATCACAGATTAATTGTCATTCGACTTGAAATTATTATTATTATTATAGCAGTGGCCAAATCGGATCAATCCAATCGGAGTTTGCTTTTAATTTACTTCACCTCGCTCACCGCCTTATTGTTGAATTCACCAATAAACAAATTGTTTCAACATGTGTGTGGATTATATGTCACTACCAGAAAAATACCATTTAACGATGAAAAAATCCATCGTTAAATGACTATTTTCTATAAGAAAATTTTTATTTAACGATGGAAAATATTAGCGACTATCGTTTTAACGATGGAAAATAACCATTTAACGTCGTTAAATGGCATTTTTCTGATAGTGTGTGAATGACTTTTGGTGAGGAAGATTTGAAATTTGTCGGCTGAAATTGAAAGGGTTGTTTTAGGTAATGCCGTAACATCAAGAAGCAGGAACAGAGTGTAGAGAGAGTGGTCGAAACTTGGTCACACCTAAGAAGTTTTAGTTGTTGGACTACTATATATATATATATATAGTATATGATATTAACAAGAACAATTGGTCAAAAGAGAAAAAAATAACAAGAACAACTGTGCGAAAGAAAACCGTGTTGAACGAGATGGTGGTTGGCGATGGTGTCCCTACTTGCTGCCCTTTAAGAGACATCCACCTCTAGCCTTTCCCATTTTTACTAATCCCTTCTTGCAAGAGACATTTTTTGAGTACAGTGTATTTGTTTCACTTAGTAAGAGACATTTTTTTGTCCCGAAGAAAGCCGTGTATCCTTCTATTGAAGATGATCATGTTTGAAATACTATCTTATATTAAATGGGGCACATCTCTTTATGATGATTTGAATATTGATCCATCATGTTATAAGAGAATGATCACTTTCCACTATAACCAAAACCCGTTAGTTTATTTAAGAGACATTTAATTAGAGGTTCTTTGTAATTCTTTTTGTTAATTTCCAAATTAATTATACTCTTATTACTATATTACTCAATCTGACATTCTCTCTGATCTTCACCACATATTTGATCCCTTCCACATAAATGAGAGTATTTGAGTTAAAAAAAAGAGTTACATTTTTTACCTGTTTATTAACCAAACTTATTTTAACCAACTCTTTAAACAACGTGATTCATTCAGTTAATCGTTTCTTTTAAAAAAACAGAGGGAGTATATTAATTTGATTGTTCATTTATACTCTCAAGGCCTCTACATTGTATAAGCTTGTTTCATCTTTGACCCTCTCAAGGCTATCACACTCATTCATAACAAGTTTCACTACCAGAAAAATGTCATTTTACGATGGAAAAATTCATCACTAAGTAGCTATTTTCCATCAAAAAATTTTCATTTAATGACGGAAAATATTAGCGACCTCATTTTAACGACGGAAATGGCCATTTAGCGATGGAAATGGCAACTAATGGTTGACATATCAGTCGCTAAATGATATTTTTCGGGTAGTGTTCACTCTTAAACACATCCACAGCATAATCAGAAAGATATGGAAACTAATGGTTGCGCTGAAGGACTCTCATCATATCTCACAAGATAATTAGAAATCTACGATCGATCTCTCGGAGTGTAGAGAGAGATCTTCAGAGAGCATATATGACTTTGCCTCTTTGTTTTTGCTTGATTTTCCATGACCTTGTATTTTTTTTTAAAAAAAACCCAAGTTGTTTGGTCAATAACACTTGGGATCCTAGTCAATTTCGATGTTCTCAAATTGAATTGTAGTTCCAAGATGTGATATGTCCAGTTGGTTGGATTCAAATTACTATTAGCCAAGTTACTTATTCTTATGTTCGGACCAAGATGGCATGAGGAAAACACATCACTCCTTAGAGCATCTAGAGTCTAATGGGTAAACCAATAATGAAATTTACTGTATGAAAAAATCTTCTAATAAACCAATAAAAAGATTAGCCTGACTGGTAAGAAATTGATTAACAATGTAATGATTTCTTGGTGGGCAATATGTAACTATATTTGTAAGCGATTAGTGAGTCTGGAGGCATACTCTAACTCTGATGAATTATTAAAAAAATGAAAACCGAAAGAGAAAACTAGGGAGGAAATATGAGAATGGAACTTAAACGGTGATTACCGACCGTCATCACTCCCATTTATTTGGTGCTCACAAGAAAACATGTGGAAGTGTCACTAATAAATATTTAAAAGGAAGAAAATTAAAGTGACTACTGATTGTGGTTATCATGGTTTAGCTTTGTTGCTTAAAGCTGACTTAAGTTTTTTTTTTTTGTTTCCCGTCCGGTTTCCGAAGCTTCGCCCCGACTAATCCGGATCCGACCCGCATCACGCATCTGGAAATGGTGGGTGAGTCTCCCAACGGTGGCTTCTGCATACACAAGGACTCGAACTCGAGACCTTACTTAAGCTGAAACAAGCCGCTTACTA
Source organism: Vachellia pachyceras (assembly GCA_025593235.1). Lineage (NCBI taxonomy): Eukaryota > Viridiplantae > Streptophyta > Magnoliopsida > Fabales > Fabaceae > Vachellia > Vachellia pachyceras. The sequence goes on along the minus strand of JANTPZ010011412.1, from coordinate 1,029 downwards.
CTTGATCCAACCAAACGTTGTTGAAGCTGACTTAAGTTGTGTGTGTGCAGGCTGAGGTAAGAAAACAGTCATTCCAGAGTCCAGACACTTTATGGGCCTGCACAATTATTTGGGCCCAATTTTAGTACTTACGTTTTTTTTATTAAAGTACATATATCCTTTTATTGAAGGCAATTAAATTTATGGTAATATCAAACACTGTATGTAGATATATCTCCTAATAAAGAATGGAATATTGATTTATTATATTGTGAATAACTAGCTACTTCCGTTATACCAACACTCATTTGTTAGTCCATAAGTTTGTTGTCTCCCAGAAAATATGGAGGATTGAGAACACATAATAGCAACACACTTTTTTAGGTATTTACAAATTCCTACCAACAAGGGATTCATGTTAATAGGATTTAAACTCAAAACTTTACTTTGTGGGGTCATCTTGCTGGGGCAATAAAAAATGAATACATTTTTCCATCATTTAGCTCATATATATTCCTTTTGATAGCGTGCTTAGCTACCTTGGCTCCTTGTGGTTTAAAGCCAGATCTTTAAACCGCAGTGCACGAGTTCGATAGCTAGCATCGGCCAAAAAAAAAAAAAGAATCTCTCTCCATAGAGGTATTTCAAAATATCTCTCTTTTGGTTAATGTTTAATTCTATTAAAAAATTGCTTACTTTTATCGGACAATATAACAATTTGAAAGATTAGAATAAAATAATTAGCATATGTGTAGCTAGCATTATGATAAATAAAACGATACTCAGATTTTTGTTTTCATCTATTCATAAATGTTCCAGTCCTTCATAAATAATAAATAAACATCAAAACTAAAATATTCTAATATTTTGAGGGCAAACTAAAATTATGATAAATTATAACTTCCAGCGTAAATAATACAGTTGCTTCTCATCTTTTTACGATATGTATCTTCTCTAATCTTATTATTGATAAAGTAATTAACTTTTTAACATTTTCTAGAATAAACAACTCTATTTAATTAAGACAGAAGAGAATAATTAAATATCTTC
>JANTPZ010011411.1:0-10808 GCA_025593235.1 Vachellia pachyceras | reverse complement strand
TGACGAATTTCTTGCTATAAAGCTAATCGAATGGAATTTTGGGGATACCTTTGCATAGTAGTTTGCTGGATTGCAGATGCATTTCACAACCAAAATTAGAGCTTGTTCAAACTCCAAATTGTTTCCTCTTTTGAGTGACTAAAAACACAAAGCGGGTGGATGAAAAGCAAGAAAAACTTCAGATCCATCATGGGATAAAAAGGTAAGATGGAAGGGAAGAGATTAATTGTTAATGGCATGTTTGTGAATTACCTTTGTGTAATCATGTCCATATATGTGCTTATAACTTGAAAATGTCAGCTTCAGCTGGGGAATGCTCCTCTTGCTGAGAATTTCAAGTACCACTGCTTCATCTATTGTTCCCGAGCCTCCCTCTCCAGTTTCATAGAGCCTCCTTGCGTCACACTTGGATATATGCTGGCTTGTATCAGCTTGGTGAGCTTCGTGTGATGCAGCCAAAGCCACAAGTATCTGCTTAACCAAACCCATATCGTTAATTCCACAAACAACTAACAAACTCCATAACCATAAGGCACGGATTGAGAAATACTCAGTTGGAGAAAGAAAAGATAAAAAAGTACTCGCCTTTTGAAAGGAATGAGGAGGGTCCAAATTGATAATGTCTTGGTCCAAGTTCCTTCTGAATCTTTTATGGTAAGCTTGTTTGATCAAAAGAATATGACTTGATTTCCGACCCACGAAGATTTCCACCAGAGCCTTGAAATTGGTGTCGTCTTTCCGGAGGGCTTCCCTGGCCAAAGTAGCATCCCTGTCATGAGGGCTAAGCATCCAAAGGGACAAAGCAGAGCATTTCACAGACGAAACATCTTCTTCATATCTCTGAAGAAGACGACTTATCAGGTCTTCGCCATAGAGTGCCTCGTATGTCTGTCTGAGTTGTTGTCTCTGAGAATGAGTCAGACGAGAAAGAGAAGGAATCAAGTGGCTCAAGCTTCCCAGAGAATCATGAATGGTCTTGCAATGAAGCTCCAGGTTGAGATTACTTGCCATAAGAGGAAAACAGGGGAAATGTTGGCTGAGTTCAACAAGTCAGCTATGAAGAGTCACAAATATATACATATATATATATATGGAAGCAAGGACGAGCGATTCAATCCATTACTTGAAGGTTAAGTCAGGAATGGTGCCTTTTTTTCTTTGTTGGGTGTACAGTGCTACAATTTGAGTCAAGGGTGGGGGGGGGATACGGAGCATCACGTAATCACAATGTTAATAGCTCAATAAATATTCATCAAAGCGAGTGATACAGAAATGATACGATTGTTATATGGGGATATAAAGGAAGTGGTGATTTGATTTTCATTTTCAAGGGTGGTGAGATTTTGGGGGTGGAAAAGGAGAAAAGGCAAAAAAGGGGGAAGACGTTTCTGAGAATTCGAAATGGAGAAGGGTTGCTTTTCTTACGTGGGTGTCACGTGCAATTTGTTTCGTTGATGATGATGATGGTTTTATTGGTGTCCAAGTAGACCTTGACTCTATTCACCAAAAAAAAAAACAAGTAGACCTTGACTCTGCTGGCTATCCCCGGGAAAATTTGTGAAGAAGGACCTAATCGACAAATTATTTGGAAGGAAGATTCTGTCTGTGAGATTTGAGTGTTATCAACGTCAATTACAAGTAATTCTCCAAAAGGTTTCTGCAGATACAGAGTTTGTCAATTACAAGTTTATGTTTGGGAGTTCGTTGGAAGAAAATGAGTTTACGGATTTTTAGATGGTTATGCGGATTTCAAGATGGTTTCTATGAATTTCGAGATGATTTTTACGGATTTTAAGATGATTTTATCTCGACTTACGTGCACTGTTGGAAGAACGAAGTTCCCAAACAAGCACTTAGACATTCAATGTAAAAATATTTTTAGTGGATATTTAAACTTTGATTTGGATGTTGTGAGAAACAAAGTCCTTTCCATTAGACTCAACTCATATTAATTGTCAATTTGTTTTTTTTAATTAAATAAGCAACAATGATAATTTGTGTCTTTGTGTAATTACTTGTAAAGTAGGTCCTCTCATACGAGTTCCACCTTTAACCATCAGCATAACCCTCGAGGCCCACAACTTGAAATTTTTATCTGACTTGACTCCGCTTTCCACGCCAACCTTAATGGGCACGTTTGGTTAGCCCGTTATGTTAGGAAAAGCCATTTTGGGTCTTGACCCAAAATGAGTTCATGTTTGGCGGCTAGTGCAGAACGGTGTTTTGGAGCAACGGCATTTTGTGCGACGTACGCATGCAGGACAATTCAGCGTTACTCTACCCGTATGCGTGTAGGAATCTCTTCAGCTTCTGTTTTCTCATAACTCCGGCAACGCTCGATGTCGATAGTATGCACCCAGATCGCCGGGGAATCATCACCCTCGCCGCGTGCTTGATTCCGAGAGCCACACCCTTCATGTTAACTCGCATGACTCGATCGAACTCGTCAGCGTCGAAGTTGACGATGCTCTTGTTCTTGGATTGATTCCCTAAGATCCCGACATTGTTGAAGATTACGTCGAGCTGGCCGTACTTAGAGATTGTGGTTCTGACAAGCTTCTCCATGTCGTCTTCGGAGCTGACATCGCATTGTACGAACGTTGTTGAAGGAGACAATGTCTCTACGAGCAGAGATCCAAGCACGTCTTCAACGTCGGCTATTACAACTTTCGCTCCGTGCTTCACGAAGAGTCTCACTGTTGCTTCGCCTATTCCTCTCGCTCCTCCCGTAACTATGGCGACTTTACCTTCCAATCTGCAGAGATAAAAAAATAGAGGATGGATTTATTCAGTGGGTTTCTGTGGTTCTGTTTGGCTGTGCTATAAACAGGGGAAAACAGAGAGCATGTATGAACAGTGACAAATACATGAAAGGAAAATACCTTCTTGAACCTACAAGTAACTGGTAAGTTTACTTGTTCTTCTCGATTTTTTATAATAATTTAATTACAAAATTACAAATAATTAATGATATTAATGATATTTTAAGTACTTTTTTTAAGTTGAAAACATTTTAAGTAATTTTTATTTCAAAGTAACCTCTCCAAATTTCAATCCAAACATATTAATGCATTTTACAAAAAGTCATTTTGGCTAACGGTTTATCCAAACGTAATTGCATTTTTGCCAACGGATTATACAAACATAAAATTTTTTCATTCTACCAAAAGTCATTTTCAGAAGTCATTTTCCCCAACGGTCATTCTCCCAACGGGCTAACCAAACAAGCCCATGTTTGTTAGGCGTGTTAACCCAATGCCAGCAATTATTTATTTAAAAGGATATATGTAACACCTCAAAATGCAACTATAATGCTTAATGAAATCCTCCCTACATGAATAAATGAAGATTTTCAATAACAATTCATTAAAATATATCATCCATCCATTCAAAAAAATGTTGTATTGAAAAAGCCCAATCCCTCAAGCAAGCACCGGCACACCTACAGACCTAGCATACACGTTTTGATAGGACAAGGCATTGAAAGAATGGTTTTTTTTTTTTTTGGTCTCATGCTTCCTGCCCATTCGAACTCGCATTTTGCCGTTCGGTGCTACGCACACAAACCAGCAAGCCACAGGTTCGAAAGAATGGTTTTAAATAACCATGAAACTTTTTTTAATAAAAGTAATATGCTATTGTAAACTAATAGCAATACAGTGAAATAGTAAGTTCAAGGAGAAGCATTCAAATTTAATAATGTTAGCGATCCATTTTGTTCTGAGAAAAAAATGAAAAGGAAGAAAAAAAATTAAAACAAAGAAAACCAGATGATAAAACATGCGCACATTATAGGGAAATGACTGGAAAGAGAGAAATGAGAAATAGGCGCTAGTAGGACATTTTCATTAGTATAACTGAAGGAGGAAAAAAATAAAATAGAGTAAGAACACCTATAGAAGCACGGTAGATGCGAAGGTACTGTAGCCGCCAAGGTACTGTAACACTATGGAGACTTTAGGGTTAGAATGAGGAGAATGTGCCTTTTTATAGAGATAGGTTAAAGGGTTATTTGAATAAAATATTTTTTTAAAAAATAATAGTAATAATACTAGTAGTAATGATAATATAAAAAATTATTAGATATTTTTTTCTTATCAATATATATATATTAATACCTCTCCAAGCCACCTCATTCTTCTCGGCTGATTGCGGCTTCAGACACATTTTACTGTTCACAGCATCTTCACGGCTTCAATCCAAGAAAAACTTTCTTGGGCTCTATTCCGATGCACACGGCTTGCAGTATTAAACTTTCGCCTCTAAATTTGAAATCCATCCCGCCACAAATTTTCAACTGGTGGGCAGAACCTCCTTCTTTCAAATTTTGAACTGGTGAGTAGAAGCTCCTACTCTCTCACATTTCCATCCCAAACTCCTTTGTGAGAGACCCCCTCTCTCACATTTTTGTATGCTTTGAGCTTTACTTAACCTTTCCATTTCCAGCCTCCGCTCTATTTGTCTTCGCTTTCTCTCTTTCATTCTCTCTGCTTCTGTTTTACTTTGAGCATTTCCAGCTCCGCTCCATGAGTCTTCGTTTTCTCTCTTTCATTCTCTCTGCTTCTGTTTTGCTGATTTTCTAGAGAAGGTCATGAACGACGGTGTTAGCTTCGGCAAGGAGAAGCTTGTGGTGGAGGTGGTGGGAGCCCACAATCTCATGCCAAAAGACGGCGAGGGCTCGTCGTCGTCGTTTGTTGAGGTGGAGTTCGAGAACTAGAGGCAGAGAACCCAGGTCAAATACAAGGATTTGAACCCTGTCTGGAACGAAAAGCTTGTGTTTCACGTTAAAGACGTTGCGGATCTTCCTTACAGAACCATTGAGATCAACGTGTTCAACGAGAGGCGTTTTGGTAACAGCAGAAACTTCCTGGGCAAAGTGAGGGTGTCTGGGAACAACATTGCCAAGGAAGGAGAAGAGGAGGTTCAGAAATGTGCGCTTGACAAAAGAAGCTTGTTTTCTCATATCAAAGGTGAAATAAGCTTCAAGCTTTATCTCACTAACAGAGCAGATGTCAAAGATTTGGGTGGTAATAATGGAATAGTGTCGTCTATTTCTTCCTCATCTGTGTCTACGCCTTCTGGGTTCTCAAAGAAGAACAAGAAATTGCATGGAGCGAACTCGGTCATGGTGACCCAACAACAAATGGTACAGGAAAACAAGCCAGTGCATCAAGTTCAAAACTTTTCGAAGGCTTTGTAGCAGAATCCAACTGAAAACAAGCCCATTGTCCTTCCTTCACAGGTCAACAATGAAGTTGAAGAGAAGAATGTAAAATTGTTAGACTCCATATGCACATGAAGCTCAAGCTCGGCCAGCCCTTAGGAAGATGGAGATTCAGCCGAAAATGGAGCTGAAGACAGCAGCAACGGTGATAAGCTGAGCTCCAGGGATCACCATGACTGATCCTGACTGTGGTGATGCGTATGAGGTTGAGAATCTGAGATGAAGCGGAAGCGAGGCCTAGGAGTAAAGGGAGTTAACGGTGGCGAAACGTTGGTGGAAGAGAGATGAACGAGCTGATGCCTCAGCGTGAGTATGACGGAGAGCGAGATGCGGTCTGGACAAGCTAGGGAAGGCGGCGATCAGAGACGGCAACGAAGAAATGAAGGAGAGAAGCGATCGCCTCTCATATCGATGGAGCTCAGGCGCCTAAACTGCAGATTGCTCTCTTCCTCAAGCTCGATAGTGTTTTGGAGAGACGGAGTGAGGTGATGGCAGCTGAAAAAATCTCTGCAGATGGGTTGATGTGTCGCCAGGAGAGGGATGTCCGACGGATAAAGGGATGCTTCTGCACTATTTTAACTTTTTTTTTGTTCACTCCTTTCAGTTAGCTTTTAACTACCTGTTGCTGCCGGCTGTCCTTTTTAGTTCATCCTCAACTGATTCGATCGAAGACTCTTATAAATTTTGTGGTCATATCTTTCTCCTCCTGTACTCAAATCTCGAGACATACGGCCTTTTACTTATAAGTTGATTGAACAGTAGTATTTGTTTCCATACTCTTCAATTGAGATATGACCACAAAATCAATCAACTTATATGCTCGAGAATTGTTGGTGGGGGAGGTTACGAAAGAAGATGGAGATCACCTCTTGGACCAATCATTTTTCTGCACAGGATGGGGAGAAGCTCTCTGCACTGGCTGGTGGACATTTTCAGAGCTAAAATTGTGGATATTTCATAGCATGCTGTGACAATAGAGTCATTACGGGACAATTTTTAGACCTGTTTATCTTTTATCATCCAGTGTCCGTTAATTATTTTCTAGATATGTGACATATACGAGAACAAATTGAGATAGATGGCTACGTACTTGGCTTGGTTCTTCATGCTTTCAATGCAATTTCATTGCATTTAATGAAGTCCATTTATCCTATTTCATCAAACACGTATTTCTGTAATATCGTTGCCATTGTCATCTAGAACTGCTGCCATTCTCAGTGATTCTGTCAGGCCAGAATTGCAGTTCAGTTATATTGCCAACTCTTATAGTTTCCTGGAGATCCAAGTAAGATGGTTGCAGTCCAAAGGAGTCTGAGCAAGTTTGGAGTCAAAGAAATAGCCAGAACTGAGAAAGTTTGTAAGTCAATTGAATGGATATGATGAATGTCATGATGTAAGATTTATTAGGCCCGTTTCAGCTTGCAAAATTTATCCTGTTTTGCTTACTTGACCGCAGCTTGCAAGGATAGAGTATTTACATTCAAAGGGATTTTTGCATAGAGACATCAAACCAGATAACTTCCATATGGGTCTGGGGAGAAAAGCAAATAAGGTAGCATTAATTTTTCTGAGTAATTTCTTATCTAATCATTCCTTTAAGCTCTCAACTGCTTATTCCTTCTCTAACTACTCTGCAATATTCTTAAATTACCAGGTCTATATGATTGATTTTGGGCTTGCAAAAAGATACAAGGAGCCTACAACCAATAAGCATATTGCTTACAGGTAAGTTTTGTTTATAATGCCTCTTATTGAATTATGTGGGATTGCAGGAATCTAATTTATTCTCTAACCCCCTCCCCCCAAAAAAACAAAAAAAAATCTGGATCAACTTTATTTGCTTGGTTCACATTAGGACTCATAGTCATGATTTTTATTTTTTCATGCTTGTCAGGTTATATTTTTCTTACAGTGATACAGTTCACGTTAGCTTTACAGAAGTTCTAGATGGATGACTGGAAGGCATTAATTTGACATGGCATTACGGTTTTTAGCATAGTAATTTTGCTTAATCCAATAGAGTAACTGAGTAGCCATTGGTGATGGAACTCATGTCCACTACTGATAGAAATCAAACTAAATGCCAATAATCGAGACTTTGAAACAACCAGTTAATCTTCTGTATATACCTGTCCCTGCATTATGTCTGCTATAATAGATAATATTTTCCCAAGTAATGCTTATTGTTGTTTGTCAGTTGGGGACCTTCCTACTTGACACTTGCAATTTATGGATAGGTCCCAAACTTATGACTAATTTTATGTCCTTCTTATATATGTATTTTTACTTAGTTGAACAATTCATATTACCATTTGCTTATCTTGGTTTCTTTACCTTGATAAACTCATCCAGAGAGAACAAAAATTTAACAGGCACTGCCCGATATGCGAGTTGCAATACTCATTTGGGAATTGGTGAGTATTAAAAATTCTCCTTTATTTTTTTCTCCATAAATTGTGTTGTATAATTCTCACAATTCTGGTTTTATTTCTTTAGAGCAAAGTATACGGGATGATTTGGAGTCTCTTGGGTATGTTCTTCTTTACTTCTTAAGAGGAAGGTATGTCTCTATTCATTATAATATTAGGCATCTTGAGTTGGAAAAATTGTGATTTAAGTGTGAGTTAAACTGGCCTGACTAATTGCTTCTTCCTTTTTAGCCATCCTTGGCAGGGTCTGAGAGCTTCAACTAAAAGGCAAAAATATGACAAGATCTGTGAGAAGAAGTTATCCACTTCAATTGAGGTTACATCTTTGATTTAAATTTTGAAAATGTTTGGTGTCCCCCGAAAAGATAAAAATAAAAAATAAAAACAACTTCATACTGTTTTTATGTGGGCTGCTGATTTCGCCTCTTTTCTTTATTTGGATGAAGATGGGGGATGCAAGTGTAGGGCAATCTAGGAATTGGAGACTTGAAATTGATATGTTTAGGTTAAACGGGAAGAAATTGTGATCATAACTTTTGAATACTCATAATTGACTGAACAATCATATTGAAAGCTTGCACCTTGAGAAATGCTATTAACAGAATAAACAATTTTTTGTTCATGTTTTCAGGAAGATTTTCCTTATAGAGACTCTTGCTATGTTTAGCAGTCAACTGCTTTGGGCGTCTGACTCATATTTATTGTTATCAGATCCTCTGCAAGTCTTATCCTGTGGAGTTTGCTTCTTACTTCCATTATTGCCACTCTTTGACATTTGATCAACGCCCAGATTATGGATTCTTGAAGCGTCTGTTTCGTGATTTATTTACTCGTAAAGGTATAGCTATTTGGATTGTTAGATGATTTAGTCTCAACTACTTTTTCTGCACAATTCATGTTTTTTATATGAAAATTTTTCATATTAGCTATTTGCCACCTGTGTTTTAATACTTTACAGAACAAAATAATGTTTATGGTGATTAGAGAAAACTGTTTCAACGCCCCATTAAAGAAATCTGTCCAGTTGATTGGTTATGCTTACATTGATGTTCACAATACCTCCTACCTGTGGATGCCATTTCCTGTGTAGACCCTAAGTGCTTGTCTTTTTCGCTTGGTAATAGATTATTGCTTTGAGTCATCCCATTTTGGTTTTGTTATTTGTATTTCCATTTCATGTATAAGTTTGAGTAAACTAAACGCATTGAAAATTTCTTTATGACTAATTTTTTCTGCTTATATTACAATTGTATTTTTCAATTGAATCTATCTATGCTGAAATTAACGTAACACAATTAAATTGTAATGCATTTAATAGCATAAAGTTTGGGTGTTGTGATCAATGTAATGATAACATGCTCCACGCGCATCGCACGGGGGAGTACTTGCTAGTTTTAATAATAAGATGAGTTTACACATATATAATTAAATGCATTTTATGAGAAATTTCATTTTTATTTTATTTTTTCCATAGAATAAATATTCAAAATCCAATACTTTTTTTAATTTTAATTTAATTTATTCTTTGACTAATTACAATCTAAACAACAATTAACTATCAATCCAAAAAATAAGGATGTTATAACATACACAAAAAATGTCATGTACTTAGAAAAACTAAAGAAATTCGATAACAGTCCCAAACTGTCAGACCAGGACAAATGTTTTATTTTTCTAAACATAGATATTCTCGTACAGAACATTTTTGTTTGAGGCATTACAGAGCATTAAATATGGACACATTTTTTGATAAGGATTTTAACCTTAATTCTTCACATTCTTATGGGTATCTCATTCTGTTGGACTCAACCCCATTAGTTAGATCAATGCTCCACTGTGATCAAATCAAATTCAACGTCATTAGGTTACATCTCTCCTTGAATAACTTTTTCTTTCAAGTGAGTTTGAATCTTCTATTGATGATTTAATGGATGCATGAGTCAAATAATCACTTTTTTTTTGTATGAAAGTTTCTGGAAAAATATTGGGCTTACCAACTATCTAAAGGCATGGTGAAATCTTCATTCATCTTAGATTATATCTTTTTTTTTGTGAAGAAATTTTAGGAAACGGGTTGGGCTCACCCATGATCTAGGGACAAAGTATCTAACTCATGATTCGCTGGGGTTTGTCCCTGCGGAAGCAAAGCAAATCTTTGATTTGACCACACAGGTAGATCAACCTAACTTCATCTTAGATTATATCAATATTGGGACAAGATGGGTTATCAATTAATCTCATGTGTTTACCGAAACACTAATACTATAATACTTCCCCTGGCGCAACGGTGGGAGTTCAAACTCCACCAATATAGTAAAAAATCAAAAGCCTTGTCACTTAACACGATGGGTGAATCGAACAATCACGATAAGTAAATAAGATTCAAGTTCTGTTGAGCCCAAATCACATTGTCTCGGGCACCACAAATCGGGCCTTTTCTATATGGGCCTCTCTTTTGGTCCTTTGATGTGCCTCAACTCAATGTAACTACAAGACAAAGAAACTCCTCTTTCATTGCTCAGTTAAGATCTACCCATCGTCCCCGTGGGTTCAACTGACGAAGGTATTGAACACTCTCACCAAAGGGAGGGGGTTCGATACTGGGGAATGTCACTTTGTTGTGGCTCCAGTCGCGGCGCTTGGGGAGGCATCCTAGCTCCTGGGTGTTTAGGTCAACGTCTGAGGGTAATTAACGGCTCGCCCTGCCCAACATTGATATGACCTAAGAGAAGGGGAGATTTCGCCCTGCCCTTGGCTTGTGGGTGAGCCCAACCCTCTGTCTAAAATTTTTGTATCAAAAAAAAAATTGCTCAGTTAAGATCCACGGGCCCCTCTCTGGCCCTTTTCTTATTTTGTTTTTTCTATAGAGAGAGGCTTTTTCTTATTTGGACACAGCGTTAGAGGTAACTTGATTTGCTCCTGCATTTGTAATCCAATTTAACAGATAAGCACACCATAAACCCTTTAAAAAACAAAGACGAAGTCAACTTTTTTCTTTTTCAATTTGCATATTTTTGAAAGAGAGAGGCTTGTGATGCAAGTAAGAAGAGTGCTCAAATCTCCACGCCAACCGTATTATTGCTTTTACTTATAGCTCGTTTGATACGCTGGAATTGATTTTGGTAGAAATAGAAATGGAGATGGAAATGAAGATG
>JANTPZ010011410.1:0-12995 GCA_025593235.1 Vachellia pachyceras | reverse complement strand
TGATGCGGACAAGTGTTTATAGGAATACTAAATAATCCTACGCTGGAAAGGAGAGCTTATGTTCCTTTCTTTGATTTTACGTTTGATTCTGTTTGTCTACTTTTACTTTTAGCAAATGAACTGAGATGCGCATAACGTCCCAGTTCACTTTGCCTTTCTTCTGCTTTTCTATCTTCTTTTTTGTGGACCCATTCATATATTCTTAAATCGTTGTACTTCCACCCACTGTTGTTATAGTCCCTGTGGATGAAACTCCAGAATCCAGATGCTTCTTGATACATGATCTTCCCAGCATAGCAGATACAGATTTGGATCCCTGTATATCTTGTTCTTTTATTATCCCGAGTTGAAAGTCTCTTAGATTAGTGATAGGGCTACACAAAGACCGGGTTGGACCGAGTTTGTGCTCAACTCGGAGTCCACTGGTCCACCTCGAGCTAATCGGGACCAAGACCAGGTTGGACTGGTTCACTAGATTGGATGAAGACAGAAACTTAAAAAAAGAGGGTCTCAAGTCACGACTTAAAATGTTTAAGTCGCGATTTGGATGTATCAAAAGCACGAGTATTGATATCATGGGGTTAAGGTTGCGACTTGTAACCTCCGAATCGGTCGGGCTGTGTGGTTTGATAAGCCAGTCTAATATTCATTCCAAACCGGTGAACGGGCTGGGCCCGATGTTGTCTGACTTATCATCGGGTCCATTTTTCGGGAGCGGGTTTGATCTCGTGCAAGACCGAGACTGAGTTGAGTGACAGGTCACCGGTCTGTGTGCAGCCCTTGTTAGCGGTGATAAATTATTACTGCAAAAATGAAAAAAAAATTCAAGAGTAAAAATTTCCAAATCTGTAAATAAACCATATTCGATGTGGGAGGAAGACAATTTAATAAAAGAATAATTAAAATGTTTGCGATGTTAATGGGAATTCTACAGTCAATTAATCAAAATGTTAAACTTGTTGTATACAGTGATAACCAGGAAAGGAACAAAGGAACCCTGTAACTACTAACTCGTACATATGGCATCAATTTTTCACCTCTAGTGCCAATAATAGACGAACTATGAGATAGCCATGTTCGATTTTTAATAAAAAAGATCTGTGCGTGTGTAATATTCTTGATATCAAATTGATGACGAAAACATGGCTTTCTACTAATAATTATAATTTTTTTATTGTGCATCGAACATTAAGTTTTTATGGCTAAAGCCATTTGCTATCTATTAGAGCTTCCGGGGAGTTTTTGAATGTGAGAAGGAAAAATAATGGAGGTTATTGGGCACCAAACCGTCAACATGTGCATTCTTAGCTTTTAAGTTAAAAACCTAACACTGAAAAAGGTGTAAACTTTGGTACACAATAATCTACTTTTATACAGATAAGGCTGAAATGGAAAGGGAGATTTAAGGTCCGGACACGTAATATTCGTTATGATCGATAAATAGGATGGGATCGGGTTGAAGTTCAACCCAAATTCTAATCTAGTAAAGGTTTTAGGCTGAATAAGACAGCCCGAGGTTTGGTCAAATCCAACATCAACCTAAGGTCGGGTTAGACTAGATCAGTTCAAGTAGTCTATAACCTTTCCTCTCTCTTTTTATATGATTGGAATATTCTTTTTTCTTGTATTGGAATTTTATGTTGCTCAACAAAGGACTCAGGAAAGTTGTAGTATCAACTGATTGCATCAAAATGATTAACCTTAACCTTCTTATCAGGAAGTCTGATGGTACTTACCCGTGTTGAGATGTTATTGAAGACGTTAAATTATTACTAACCAACAAGTGGCAAGTGTTCATTAACTATGTTTCTAAAAAAAAACAATACATTAACTTATCATTTAGTTAAAGTAGCTTATAGCATGTCTGATATTTTCTATTTCTATATCCATACTCCCTTTTATGCTCAAGAGGAGGATGTGGATGTACAAGGATAGATTGATGTAATGATGTTTCAAGCTAAGGAATTCGTCTTTTTCACTCAAAAAAAAATGAATTTTCTTCCTCCTTTCTTCCTTGCTGCATACATACAGTGTACCTCAATCCAAACCCAAACACGTGGACCATCTACAACTGCTTCTGCACGTGCCTAGCTCAGGCAAATCAACTTAGCTAGATATTGTGTACGTATAACAATACAGTAGAGAAGTACTTTTATACAAATCGAGATAAATATTTAAAAAAAATTATCTCATTTTAAAAAAAAACACTGTTAAATGTATTTTTAAGTATAAGTTAAATGTTCCCAAACACAATTATTTCATCATTTCCTGGTTTTTATATGATCTTCATATCTTCTTAAAACTCAGTTAATCAGCTCTCTCCTTGTTCGTAGATATAACTCCCAATCATATTCCCAATTGACTGCCCTTCTCCTTCCAAATCTGAATGTCTGACCAACCCCTTTCTCTTCCTTTCACAGTCAAAACCTTCCTTCCTCAAGCTACTACTCATCCAACAGAAATCTCCCGGGAATGCCAGGCAAGTTTCCTTTCTCCCACACACACACACACACACACACACTCTCCCTCTCTGCAGTACTCTTCTATCAAGTTACTCGCTGTATTACTTAATTCCTACGTTAAATGAAATCCTCAAAATTTTGGGATAAATTGAATCTTCAGATCCGGATGCAAAAGTGATAACGCTGTCTCCCAACTCGTTGATGGGCGCGAAACATTTCGTGTGCGAAAATTGCAACAAGGGGTTCCAGAGAGACCAGAATCTGCATCTGTACCGCCGCGGACACAACCTCCTGAGCAGCGCCGTTGAAAACGAGCTGCCGCGGCGGTGCCTAGTGACAAGAGAACGAGCGGCGCCGAGGGAGGTGCTTAGGGCTTCTTTTGTGTGGCGAGCGAGCGAGACGGCAAAGAAATGAGATGAAGGCACGAAAAGTGAGCGAAACAGATTGAGGAGGCTACACTGTGGAGTGGAGAGCTAGGCGCTGCGTTTGAAGGCTATAAAGTTGAAAAAAATTCGGGACCAGAGAAGGTTCGGTCCCCAGTCCCTCCAATCCGGTTTGGCTGGTCCTTTTTGTCTTTGGGCTAGATGTTTCAATGTTGGACCGGATCGACCGGATCACGGTTTTTGCCGAAGAGACGTCCTAGAAGAGCAGAAAAAAAAAACGAAGATGAATAAGGACAACTGGACAAGGCATTACAGATCCTCCATACTCTGCATCTATCAACCAACCTTGCTTATTTTTGTTCCCAACTTTTTACACTAATAAAGGTTTCTTCTTTTTTTTCCATACTCTGCATCCTCCAGCAAATATTACGAAACTTAATTAAACCCCCACAGTACCCCTCAGCATTAACACTAATCCTACTCAATACTCATCCGCCACTTCACAAGTTCACATAACAGAGCATCCGCCTTCATATTCATCGACGTCATCACTGTAGTGCTTGATCCGACCAGGTGGCAGTGGAGGCGGCGGTAGGTGAGAGTACGTAGCATAAGCATGCATGGGAGGGGCATAATACATGGCACTAGAACCGGGGTATGCTGTGTTATAGCTTAAACCGTATACTTGTGGTATTGCCGGAGAATAGTACACTGGTGGTGGTGCTGGTGGGTATGGTGGGTAGGCATGCTGAATCGGAGGACCAAGATCTATGGCAGCCATAGAAACAGCCGAGTTGGGGATGTTTACGGCCGATTTGCTTGGTGGCAGGGGCATGGCTGCAACATCAGTCATATCTTCTCCACCATCTCCGTTATTGCTGGGAGAATCACCCTCGGTTTGCCCCTTTTTCTTGTTCTTCTTCTTTTTCTTCTTTTTAGCGCCTCCACCGCCACCACTGGCGCTGCCTGCATCTGCTCCTCCGGTACCCTCACATTCACTGTCTTCTTTGTATGACTCTGTTTCTTCATCAGCAGCCAAACCATTTTGTCCAGGTTCACCATTCTTTTGATCTTCCTTTCGCTTATCTTTGCCCTTGGATTTGAACTTGTTATCTTTCTTCTGGGCCTTCTCTGAAGGCCATAGCTCTGCTGATTTGCCTGATCTTTCAAGCTTCTTGATTAGAGTGTTGACGTCCACGTTACCAGTCACTGTAACCTTGTGTTGTTGAGAATCAACCTCAGTGGTATAAACCCCTACAATCAAACGAATGACGATATAGGCCATAATTAAAGAACGACTAATCATATGATTATATGAATACATGATAAGATTATTCTTATAAATATTGCCGCACTACGTACCATCAATTCTCTGAAGAACTTTGTTGACCTTCTTCTTGCAGCCTTCACAGTGGATTAAAACTTTCAACACCCACGTCTGCAAGAGTCAGTGAAATTAACCAAGACTAACCATAGAGAGGAACATGAGAGAGGAAGGCAGTACTGTGGATTATACCTGGTATTTCAAAGCTGCCACTGGAGGATCTTCTTCAGTTGGCTTGGCTGCCATACGGAGAGTTAGTTGTAAGAAGCTTTATGTAAGGGATGATAGGTTTCGCGTTTGTCCACTGGCAGCGAAAGATTTTAAAGAGAGAGGCCAATGCAGTAGAGCCCCATCTCTTAAGTACCCCGGGGGGGGGGGGGAGTAAACAGATGCTTTGAGAGTGAAGGAAAGATAAGAAGAAAGCGGCGAGTTAAAAGGTCCAGAGAAAAGTATGGTAGTGCATCAGTAACGTCACGTGAGCGCTAATAGAATATGTGGGAGTGGGATTGGTAAGCTTCTTCTCCCATAATATATGCACCCACATGAATTTCTAGGTCTCCGAAAACATCCTGAGACTGATGTAACACACTAATACCCGCCAAGGAAATAAAATCAAGCTTTCAGTCACGTCTTTAGTTGCGTAGGATGTAAAAAACAGGTGAGGAGTTCAAGAGGTCGTTGGCATATACTACTATGGCATCTTTTGCAGCTACTTCTGTCACTATTAGAGCGTTTTGATGGCTTCATCAATCTTGGTTCAAACTCATTTTTCGGCTCCTAGCCTCTTGCACTGGCTCCTTCTACATGGTGCTACAATAATCCATCTACCACCTCATCACCCAGCATCTGTTTCGCAGAGGGCTAATAGATTCAGACTAGTCTGATCAATATAAACTCGCACGGTCAATATTGAGCTTCCAATAACAAGGGTTAAGACTTAAGAGCTGTGTGAAGAGAGTAACGAAGCCTAAGAGTAATGACCAAGTCTACACTAGAGATGAATGGGTTGGGCAAAAAAATTACAAGTAGTATCAGCTAAGATGTACTCCGAGTTAAATTTTAAAAACAACTGCCTGTTATTTAGGTTAGAATCTGGTATCTGATACATCTAGGACCAGACCAATGGTTTTGAATTTTTTATATGTATATTGCTGCTAAAAGTGAATCCGATTCTGGCATCGTTCAGGTTTCATATTTATAAATATTATGCAGATGAACTTTATAGAGAGTTAGGCGTAATAAGTTAAGCCAAGATGAGTATACATCAATCGACTAAAGCTTCAAAGCACTAAAAAAGGCAATCATAAAATATAACACGGCCTTTTCATGTCGTGCCCATTTTTAACTATACTGTGGTACTTGCCTGGTGTGATGGCCTGGCTTGATTGTACAAAAGCATCTGAATAATGAACTTACCCGCAGCGATAAAGGAGCAGCCTTATGAAACTGTAGTTCATCACTTTAAAATCATGGTCTGTTAATCGCTCTTGCATCTGCCCATGCCCATTTTCAGAAGCATTCAGAAGTAAAACGCATCACTTACTTCACAGGGTCAAGAAAATCAGAGGAGAAAGCCAACCCTGACAACGATGCAAACTTCCCCATTCAATTATGGATATTGACATTGGCAATTTTTCTTCCTAAGTGAGCTCAACCTGTTTTCAAATGCTAAAGGCTGAAAACCTGACCGTGCGAATTCTGATTTTTTTTTTTAAAAAAAGTATAGCTGGAGTTGGAGTATTCCACGTATGACTAGAAGCATTGGTTTTTCGCTCAACTTAGCGCCAACAAGTTCTCGAGTGAACTGGAAAGCCCTTGAACAATTCAAGCCGACACCAGTCCAACTTGGTAAGATCGATTCATTCCTGAGAACGTTTCATAGTGGATAACAAATAAATTCACATATATAAGCTGAGTTTAATGCAAGAGCATATGTATGTATCAAACACTGACGTTTTCTGATATCCAAGCATCTGCATATTAGATTTACCGTTAACTCCGACAAGGCTCAAACTCAATACGGAGCAATTTGACAATTTTCAAGCGCGCGAGTTTAAATTTGCCAATTGTATTTACCTTTTATTTTTTTTTTCTTTTGAAAGGGGGAGTTTGATGCCTATTGGAACAACAAAAGAAAAGTTCAGCAGAGAAAAGGTTGAATGATAAAGTATCTATATTTAAAGGTGATGAGTTGCAATTGGTAAAATGCCCTAAATGCAAACGAAACCCTGACCACTAGACCAGAAGCAAACGAGTTTATGCATGTCAGGGGTGGGCCTATTTTTTTTTTTTTTAAAAACATATAATAAGGCGTGCATGCAAAGGATTATGTAGTTGAAGATCTCAAGCTTTAAAGGAAAGAGAGAGAAAGGAATTTAGTTAAAGCGTAGCAGTTGTAATAAGCTGTCTTCAAACCAGTAAAATAGACTTAATATTCAGTAGTAGTACAAACACATCCATATCAATACAGTACAGCATAATAATGGACACTCAGCCATCGCCAACTATGGCTAATGGTTTTCTTGCCTTTTTTAGGGAAGTGCCTTGTGACTTTGATTCCTCTCTTTTGAGTCATCCTTATCTAATTTCAGAACTAGCCAATAACCAGTCAATCCGAAGAAGGGATAAAATTTAAAAGCTAAAACATAATGTGACCTCTAACCTTGTTGGAGAACTAAAAAAATAGATATGAAATGACACTCCAAAGAAAATCAAGCGGCTACAAATCATCACTATTAAATGCCTTTCTGCATAAAAGAACACCTGAGGTGACTGAAGCAAGAGCTGTGAAAGCTCCCTGCCTGGAAAGCCAGAACTCGGTCCATGTCAATGGCTTTGAGACCTCAAATAAGACCTTCTGAAACTGTTCATTCAAGTCATCCAGCGAACCGGTGTTATCTATTATTATGTCTGCTTTGCTTCTTTTTACATCCAGTGACATCTGAGCGTTTATCCTATTCCTCGCATCCTCTTCACTTGTTCTGTCTCTTGCCATGAGTCGCTGAATCTGTGTTTCCGGGTCAACCCAAACAACAGTAATGGGCTTTGTTAACTTGTCCATCTTGGCCTCAAACAACAGAGGGATATCAAGAACAATAATCTTATGACCCTTCATCCAAAGCTTCACAATTTCCCAAAAGATTCCGGAGGATATATAAGGAGCCAGCAATCTAAAAAAGGTTTGAAACTCAAAAAACGGAGTCCAGTACACCTCGAGAAACAAAATAGCTCCAAAGGTTTATCCCCAAAATCAAGGGAAGACGTGTAACCTAGCAAGCAAAATATAAATTGAACTTTGGACTAGGATCAATGACTGAGCACAAAATATAATTCACATAACCACCTATGCAGCAGTTTGTTGCATTGAAGTTACTAGCTACTACTACTCAATAAGGCAAAAGTATACTAGCGGCCCTTCCACATGAAAGCTCTCACTCAAGTATAATGACTCTATCTCACGTTGAAATCAGAGAAACGTGAGCCCACCAGTAGGCCGTGAAAATGCAGAAATCAATTAAGGAAAACAAGTTTCACATCAAATGCAAAAATCGCACGTAAAAAGCAACATTACCGATTAAGAAGTTGGCGCTTATCTGGATCGGAAAAAACAATTTGTCCAAGTCTTGTCCTATTAACTTCTCTGTTATCGAATAAAATTTCCTGCCCAAAAGCTGCAACAACTTTTTTCCACCCACCGGTCCCCTTATTTAATGCAGCCTGTAAGTAACCACAAAGGAAACCCTCTCAATGTAAAAAATTTTCCCTACACAATCATCTGACTTAAACTCAGGATCATTCATTCAGTCCAAAAAAGAGAGAAGACAGAAACTTGGCCCCCTCTCAACGCAGAGAGCAACACCAGCTTAGTTTTCAAGCCTGAAATTTAAAGGGTAATGAAACAACTTTTTTCCACCCACCAGTCCCCTTATTTAATTCAGCCTGTAAGTAACCACAGAGGAACCCCTCTCAATGGAAAATTTTTTCCCTATACAATCATCTGCTTTAAACTCAGGATCACTCATTCAGTCCAAAAAAGAGAAAAGTCAGAAACCTGACCCCCTTTTAACGCAGAGAGCAATACTAGCTTAGTTTTCAAGCCTGAAATTTAAAGGGTATAATGAAAGAAGAACTAAAA
Organism: Vachellia pachyceras; assembly: GCA_025593235.1. Classification (NCBI taxonomy): domain Eukaryota; kingdom Viridiplantae; phylum Streptophyta; class Magnoliopsida; order Fabales; family Fabaceae; genus Vachellia; species Vachellia pachyceras. The sequence continues at coordinate 4,691 of JANTPZ010011410.1, read as the reverse complement.
ACATACACGGCAGAACCTCACTAGCTGCGTCAAAAAAAAACATACACGGGAAACGACGTCGGCATCTACAACCGGAATGCCGTGAGATTTGAATAGATTAGAAACCGTGCTCTTCCCTGAAGATATTCCACCGGTAAGTCCTACGATTCTCATCGCTTCCCGTCCATGAGTCCTCGAGCTGCGGTTGTGTTTTGCCAATCGCTTCTACAAAGAAATAGTACACAAGTCCCGACCTTATTTATGCACATTATAAACATTTATGTGAACTCCTTGAACAAGCGCATCTGGTGTAGTGGTATCATAGTACCCTCCCACGGTACTGACCGGGGTTCGATTCCCCGGATGCGCAACTTTTTGTATAAATCACGTTGGAGATTGGAGTATTTGAGATTTTAAAGTATTTAACCTAATCGAATTTTCCCTCATTCCTATCCCTTTTCTTTCTTCAAAAGGAAGTCTTTTTACCAACCGGGCATTGAGGTTCTCCTTCAAGTCGAAGCCATTTGATAATTTGATTAGAGTGACCTTCGGAGTTCGGAGATTGGTTGCGACTTGCAAATGACGACGAGACAGGTTTCCGAGGTAAGTGCTTTCACAAATAGAATTGTTGCTCTGCTAAACACTTGTGCTTCTCGAACTCAACTCCACCAGATTCAAGCCCAACTTATCATTCACAATCTCCATTCAGACAGCACCATTGCTTCCCACTTCATCACTGCATGCCAATCTATAGGTCTTCTAAACTCCGCTTTTCTACTCCTCACCCTTCTTCCAAGAGCAAATGTTTTTGTTTACAATTCTCTCATTAGGGCCTTCGCTCAATCTCACATTCGTCGTACCCCTCTTGCCATATACTTTCCTAAGCAAATTCACCCGAGTAACTACAAGTTCCCTTTCCTTTTCAAATCTTTATCTGACTTTCGTCAGTTTAAGCAAGTTCAATGCATTTATACTCACGTCTTAAAACTGGGCCGTCTGAATGATATTTATGTCCAAAACTCACTTCTCGATGTTTATGCATCCTGTAGTCTGGTGGACTTGTGCCGACAACTGTTTGATGAAATGCTTCAAAGGGATGTTGTGTCATGGACAGTGTTAATTATGGGTTATCGAAATGCTGGGAAGTACGATGATGCGTTGATTGTCTTCTAACAGATGCAATATGCGGGTGTAGTCCCTAACAGGGTGACGATGGTAAATGCCTTAGCTGCTTGTGCAAAATTTGGTGCAATTGAAATGGGTATATGGATACCTAACATCCTAGAGAAAAATGAGTGGGAACTCGACGTTGTATCGGGGACTGCGTTGATTGAGATGTGTGCGAAATGCGGGAGAGTTGAAGAAGGGTTGGGTGTTTTCAGAATGATGAAGGAAAAGAATGTATATACTTGGAATGCACTTATTTAAGGGTTAGCTTCAGCTAAAAGTGGCGAAGAAGCAATCTGGTGGTTTTACAGAATGGAGGAGGAAGGAGTGAGAGGGGATCAAGTGACTTTGGTTGCAGTATCTCTGCTTGTAGCCACTCAGGTCTGGTCGACATGGGACAACAGATTTTCAGTTATTAGATTAATGGGAAGTATGGATTTTCGCCTAATGTCAAACACTATGCATGTATGGTCGACCTCTTAGCTCGTTCGGGGTGTGCAAAAGATGCTTTTGAATTAGCAAGACATATGCCCTTTGAGCCTACGAAAGCCATGTGGGGATCCTTATTCGCCAGCTCCAAATATCAGGGGGAATTGGAGCTCAGCGAGTTTGCAGCCCGAAAACTAGTAGTTTTGGAGCCACATAATTCTGCTTATTATATTCCTCTGTCAAATCTGTATGCGGAGTTGGGAAGATGGTGGGATGTGGAAAAAGTAAGGGGAATGATGAAAGATAGACAGTGAACGAAGGACCCGGGGTGTAGTTCTGTGCAGATTGAGCCACGAGCACGCTAATTTTTAGTGCTGTATTCTCAAAGCATTTGAATGAGGACATGAGCACGCCAGAATTTCTTGATTCTTGATGGTTGGATTTGGTAGTTAATAATATCTTCTACTGAATGACAATAATTTCTGTGCCAATAGGAAGATGATACCAAAGAACAGAGTAAAATAATTTTATAACTTATTTGAGTAGCGTAAGGCGGAACAGGGATTTGAAACGAAGATCTCCAATAGACTATGCAAATAACAAAGTGCCCTTATTCTGTTCATCTTTAAACTTTCAGAGTATACCCATACTGAAACGGCTTCCTATTCTTTCCTAATTATTGCTTAGCATAGCAAGGACCTTTGACCAAGCTGGCCTTGCTGTGATATCAGCTACCCATGCATTAAGGTAGGGTCGTGATTCAAACAGCTTCCTGGTCTGTGAGTTCATCAAGTATTGAATGGTGGGGAGGTGATGCAGATCCACCAAGGTAAAGCAGTCTCCTGCCAAGTATTTGGAGTCGGATAATCTCTTCTCGTATATATCAAGAACAGAACAAAGCTTGGCTTCATTTTCTTCAACCACTGATGTATCTGCAGACATCCCAAACATAGGTTTTATTCCCAGCTCCCAAACAAGTTTAGAAGCCGGTGGATCATAGTGTTGAGACTCCACTTCCAGCCACACCCCTATAATCGCCATCTTCTTGGACTCTCTGCTTATCAGCTGGGTCCCTTTCGCAGCATACTCGTGGGCAGTATATTGCGTGATTGCTCTTGATTCTGCAAATGGAAATGGTTTTGTTCAATAATTTAATTCTGCAGACGCTGTCTTAGTTATTTCTTTGTGAGTGCTTGTTGGAGATATAGTCATACCAAATAGCTGCAGATCTCCATCTTCAAATGCTGGAACTTGACCGAATGGCTGCAACAACAGAAGGGTAAATTAGTTGAAATGAAAGTCAGCGGATATGAGGCAGGAAAGACTTTCTGTGTTTTGGGTTTGTGGTATAACTTACATTGAGAGAAATGAAGGGTTCCTTTTTGTGCTCACGATCTCCCAGGTTAAAGCGAAGAAACTCAAATTCAAGCTGTTTCTCAAAAAGGCAAGCAGTAACTCGCATGGTGGCTGTTGAGAAAGGACTTCCATGAACTTTTATGGTTGCCATGTTTGCGTTGAATTAGAAGATAGGAAAGAGGAGCTGATGAGTATAATTCTTTGAGCAGGAGGAGCCTCTGATTGGTATTATATAAAGATTGGTGCAAGAGCCAGTCTGTTTCTGGAATTTTCCAATGTAAATCTGTTTTTAATTAAGCAGATAAACGGTACCAGTTAAAATGTTATGCGTCTATTTAAAAGAAGTATGAGCCTGGTCTGGTTATGACGAGGGTGCTTAGCGAAGAACAGATTCAGAAGACAATTTGTCTCCTCCTCTTCCTTCCTTTTGTTTTTAAAAACATTTTTAGGATATATAGCCATTATCAACTATTTAATTTAAAAGCTATACGGTATAATGCAACGAATAGTTATTCAACCATGCACAAATTCAAGATTGATATTTTGATTTGATTAACGAGGCTAATATTTGTATAAGCACGCGTACCCAACCCTCCATACTTTGTGCTTGTTTGGGAACTCTGTTAGGAAAATGGATTTTGCAGATTTTGAGGTATTTTGGAAATTTCGAGATGGTTTTTATGAATTTCGAGATGGTTTTGTCTCGACTTACGTGCACCGGTTGAGAAAATGGCTTCCCAAACAGGCTATTTATCTACATCGCATTGAAGCAAGATGAAGGAGAATGTCGTTCAAACTTGAGTTTTGACTAATGGTGACCGCATTTGATTCCCCAATCAAGTCCCGAGTCAGAAAACAACGTACCTGTGTGGGAAGCCATTTTCCCAAACGGTGCACGTAAGCCGAGACAAAACCATCTCGAAATCTGTAAAAATCATCTTGAAATCCGTAAAACCATCTCGAAATTCCCAAAATGCCTCAAAATCTGCAAAATCCATTTTCTCAACGGAGTTCCCAAACAAACACGTTACCGTTGAACCGAAGGAAAGGAAAGGAAATGACAAACTGGATCCACACCAAACTAAGCACAATTCACGGACTAATGAACTTCTTCACCAATAACTGATGCGTCAAACCTCATCTCTCATTTCCTTCAACAATCTCTTCTTCCCTATCGTACTGTCTTTAGTGCTTCCATGAGTAAATCGTGCCTTTACCTTTTACAACAATGTTACTTTTGTCTTTCAAATACTCTAATAACTCTAACAGGGCTGCATTCGTATTCATCTTTTCTTTTCTTTTCTTTTTTGCCAATGTATTCCTCTTTTCTTTCAATGTAGCCTTATGAGCTGTGATGATAAGCTTGGTCATTATCATGATGGTGAGCCCAAAACCCACAGGTCCCAAGATCAAACCTAAACTAAGAATGAGGATAATATGAATTTCCCATTAAGAGATTATAAGTCATGATGGCATTACAAATTATTAACACGAGCAACTCTTCCGAGTGAAACTAATTGAGGAAGACTTAGGGCTGGTTTGGTAACCACTTTTGAAACCTAGGTTTTACCTCAAAACCGAGGTTTTATCCAAGCAAAATTTTTTTCCCAAAAACTATTTTGGTTACAAAACCTCAGTTTGAAACCTAGTTTTTCTCTTTCATACTTTTTCCTCTTTTCTCTTTCCTACTTTTTCTCTCTTTCTCTTTCTTACTTTCCTCTTTCCTACCCACTTTTTTACCTCGGAATCCGTAAAAGCTA
>JANTPZ010011409.1:0-10571 GCA_025593235.1 Vachellia pachyceras | reverse complement strand
CACAGATCATCCGTAAGAAAATTTAGAGATAGGTCCTCTGGAGAAGGGGAGGCTGAGAGAGGGAACTTACTGGATCAGGAAAATGGATCACATTCTGGGAATTCTTCTTCAATTAACTCAGTAGAGTCTTTGACTAATAAGGGGCCTAATGGCAAATTGAGGAAGAAGGGAAACAGAAGAAAGTTTGTGTCCAGGAATCTAGATGCTTCAAATGGATATCTAGGGAGAGTTGAATCTGGAAGGAAACAGAGAGGGCATAGTTCCTTTCCACATCGTCGCAGTCGTGACTTTAATAGGGTGACTTCACTCTATGCTTCTTGAGAACATGAAGATACAGAGTCTGAAGTTTATGAAATGAGTTTGCAACGAGATGGGAGTTATGGAGTTAGGCAGAGTTGTGCATATGACCCAAATTAAGAGGAACAAGCTTCATTCTCAATCCAGACATTCCAAGAGGTGGGTCTTGCTCCAGAAAATGGGTTGTATAACGAGGAGGTACCCTTTGTTAATGAAAGCATATTGCTGTTTTTTAAAAAACAACCTTTTAGTTTGTTTACTTTATTATATTTTCAATCACAGACTCACCTATAACTGCGTAATTGTAAGTTAAATCATTTTGCTGAAAATTCTAAATACTAATTTTGGCCGAACTTATATTTTAATACTAATAAATATATTAAATCAAGGCTCGTGTAAGGGATTAATTAAAGTGAAATTGATTAGCATGTCCTAACTATAGGATTCACTGCTTGGAGGGTTGCTATTAAAGTGTTGTGTTTTAACCATACTGGAAGAATGCAAGTTTCGCGTCATTAAATTGTACAAAATAGTTTGTCCTGGATGGATGCAGAGGTCGGTGGGCTTTATAAATCCTGCAATTATTGTACCTACTTTTGCTTGCTAGTTGGCTAGGATTTGGTTCTGTCTCAAATAAATTCTGCAGAATAGGACCCCCCTTGCCAGTATTGAATCCTGTTGAATTGCATAGTAGACCCGCCGGGCTCTCCAGTCTGTTTGGCAACGATTTTGTCCGCGTTTAACAGTGGCATAAGCCCATTTACGTTACTGTTGATCTTTTGTCCGCGTTTGGCACTGCTTCCCGCGTTTGGCGTCTTCTCTCCACAAGTGACTTCTGCCTATAAGCTCAAATGAGCAGCTTCTACGAGCGGTAGAGAAGATAATGGAATTAGGAAGCAGGAGCGCCAGCACTTGTCTTCTCTTTCGCGCAAACGAGTGACTACGCTGCAGCTCGCATAGCCGACGCCTCCTCACAGCTGCTCTCTGGTTCACGTTCTCCCCAGTCCCCACTTATGTTTTCAAAACGTTCAGCTGCTCAGTCGCTGCCTCTGCTTCAGCTCAGCAACGCACCCAAGCTCCTCACAGTCGATGCCCTCCTGTCTTCCTCCTCGTTCAACTGGTCTACTCTTTTTCTCAGCACCTCCGACTCTGCCGCTCTCTCTGCTGTGACGACAATGAAGAGGGAACACGAGCAGCTGACCCCTCCTCTCGGGCAATGCCTTCTGCCTTGCACAGCTGACGTCGACACATGCACGCTCCAGCACAGCGACACACACCAGTCCAGCTGATAACTCCCAATCCGTCGCTCTCCAGCTGTCTCTGTTCCAACCTTCTTACTCTTGCCAAAAACCAGTCCAACCGACACACCTCCAGGTGACGCCCCCAAGCTCGCTCTCTGGTTCTCCTTTTCTCTAAGGTCTTTTCGAAATGGCCAGCCCTTCTATAAACCAGGTTTTGTTTTGGGAAGGTTTTCTATAATTTAACAGTACAAAGGATAAATCAGTATACCTCCTCTCTTTTCCCAACTCAGCACGAAGGATTTGTTAAATCTCTCGCCGGCCCCTGAGAAGATGATGGCGGATCAGTATGGTCAAATGAGTATTAATTAGAATTTCTTTAACTTAATTTTAAAACTTGAAAAGAGGAAATTACAGTTCCCTTGTTATAAAAAAGATCAAAAGCTTTTGTCATACGGAAATCAGCTATTCTGCAGGGTTTATGATGCATGTTAGGGATGTAATCATAGACGAACTTGTTAATTCTAGAAATAGTAATTATCGATTTTACCTTTGTTCATTTGTAATTATAGATTTTTTTTATATAATTTCAAGTTTAATTTAATTTTAATTTTCAAAGTTACTATTTAATTTTAATTTAATTTTCATGGTTCATATTTTTAATTTTTAATTTTAGAAAAAAGTTACTTATCACACCGTGTTTCCAAACACATTTTTTTTTACAAATAAGTCACTTATTTTAACGTATTCCCAAACGCATTCACTTTTACAAATAAGTCACTTCTTCCACCGCTTTTGCAAACACAAATCACTTTTACAATCTGACTTATTTCCAATCTCACTTCTCCATAAGTACTTCTGTATATAAGTTACTTATCCCACTGCATTCCCAAACGGACTTTGTCATCAAAAAAGGGAAACAAATAGCTTCTTAGCATGTATGTTGTCATCAATTTTTATTTCAAGAGGAAATATGCAATTAGGTTTCTGCAAAATTTACCTCCCCGTGAATAAGTTTAGATTTATCCTTATGTGCAGGTTTGTCACTCAAAATTTGTAACTTGCTATTTGCTGCACATGTATTGACATTGCCTGTTCAAGTATGTACACACTTGGTCCCCTAGAGAGAGAAGCCTGTGATGAGTTACAAACTTTAACAGGGGAAATCCGAGTACTGAAATGTTGTAAGACATGGCTTGCAGCGACGTGTTTATGTGAGTGAAATAAATAGCTCCAGTTTAAAGTTAAGTTTTTATCTCTTTGCAGAAGCGCCAAAACTGAATTCAAAATTATGCATAAAAATCTAAAAGATGCTTATGTAAATGCACAAAATCAAAACTTGAGACACATTATGACAGCAAGCAACTGTATATATCAATACGAAGATAAGTGGCATGCCATGTAAATAGGTGTTATGGCTTATTTGACATAACTTATTAAGTAATCAGTAGGGTAGCACTGTTTATGATTACATATATAGATTTTTTTGGGTGGTGTTAGTCTCTTCACTTCCAACCCTTGAACTTGCCACCATGCTTTCCGAATTTGCCATGCTTGAATTTGCCATGACCATGACCATGACCATGACCATAGTAGCCACCATGAGTGTAGTAGCCACCAGTTCCATGACCCATATGTTGTTGACCCCCACCATAATATCCTGTGCCTCCATGATGATACCCTGTTTGTAATTCCCATGCATAGTAATTAGTCATTATGATAATTAATTTGATGATAAATATGAGAGCAAGAGATAATCATACCTTGACCTTGAGGATAATAAGAACCAGAATAACCATAGTTGGTTGAAGGATATCCAGAAGAAGGATAAGCAGGAGCAGGAGGAGGATATGAGTATCCTTGTGGTGGATAGCCCCCTCGTGGAGGGTACCCTCCTGGAGGTGGATATTGGTAACTCATATTCTTCCTTTAACTTCTATATATTATTCTGCCAAAAAAAAAATTTATTATTTTCAACACAAGGAAAAAAATTACAATATTCTTCACTTCTGATAAAACTCTTCTACAACCAATTAAAAGTCTATCTCAACGGGTGAACTTGTATTACCTCTTGTTAAATCCAATTCTATGAAACATTCATAAAAATGAATATGATCATCTTTTATGGTCAGAACTCAGAACAATCATCTCTAGGACTATAAGCAGATTCGAAGCATGTGCAAGTTATATTTTTAAATCATATTTTATGAAATAATAGATTTTTTCACACCAAATTAACACAAGAGTACGTTAGATTTCTAAAAAATTTATTACAAGTTCATCAATCAAATCAAAATCAAACCAAGATGATGGAGCAAAACAAACGAAAGTAATTAAGGATATACAATTTGTACTATATTTGAAGAAAATCAAGGTCTAATAATTAAACTACATTACACTCAAGCAAAATAAACTTCAGGAACAATTTGCAAAGAAACTTACTCAATTGGTTCTTCGAAACCGAGGCACTGTGTTATATGACAGTCTTCCAAGCTTGGAAGCCAGTGAACAAATTTATAAGCTATTCTTATTCTTTAATTTATCATATTTATAAATTATAAAGATTCCCATCCAGCTATTCTTCATCTCTTTAAGATGTGAAACGACGTTTGTTGCTTCAACGCGTAGGAATTTGTTTTTTTCTAGAGCTTTTAATGTGCACCATACAATTTGGAATATGAGATCCCGTGTTGATTTATTTTTTTTAATATTAAAATATTCTCACGTTTCGTCAGGCATATATTCTTAAAAGTATAATAATTAAGGATCCGATTTAAAAAATATTTTTTTAACATCAGCTTTGTGCACGAAATGGAACATGATAGGACTGAATTTAAATACAACATGATGAACAGTTTCGTGTCTCGTCCTTTAAAAAAAAGGAATTAGATGGAGTTTTCAACCTGCATCCTGTTCCGTTTCGGAGTTATTTGTCATTCCTGATTAAAAAATAAAAAGTAAGACGAAGAAGAGAAAAAATAGAATACAATGACAATGACAAATATAAATACAGCATCCAATTCAAGCAAAATCAGTCTTTTCCTATCAAAAATTAAACACTAAGGAACTAACCTCAATCATAATGTCTACATCTTTGTGTATGTTTGGGAATCCATTTTTCCCAACGGGTACGTAAACCAAGATAAAAAACATATCGAAATTTGTAAATAGTATCTCGAAACCCGTAAAAAGCATCACGAAATCTATAAAATATATCGGAATCCGTAAACTCATTTCTCCTAATGAATTCCCAAACACACACTTTGAATTCTAAATAATTATTTGCTGCTCAAACTTGTATGTCACTTTTCTTAAAAAGAGTCTTAAACGTGAGAGTTATGGGTCCATTTTGGAACGTGGTGGAGAAGTTCTTTTACCATTTACGAGATAAATGTGTGAAGGAGATCATCTCCTTTTATGAAAAATACTGTTGAACTACGTTTGACTTTTCTAAACGTGATTCAAAACAGGGTCATATGCTTTATAAATCTCACTTCTCTTCAGCTAAACTTGGACTCCAGAATATAAGGTTGTTTAAAACAAAGACAATCTTGTTTTCTTATTTCATCCCCCAAAACAAAACAAAAAAAAAAACTGGACAATTCATCTGTGGATAAGCTAACTCTTTTCATTTTTCTCCAGTCTCAAGGGTTTAGTTTGCCTCAGGTTACTTGCTCCCGGCTCAACAGGTTACTTGCTCCCAGTTATTGAGCCCATGTCCCTACATTCACTTTTATTTTGGTTTGCTGTCTTCTTCTTCTTCTTCTTCTTCTTCTTCTTCTTCTTCTTCTTCTTCTTCTTCTTCTTCTTCTTTGTTGTGCATTATCATAAAGAGGAGAACCTGTCAGAACCAAACCAACTGAAATTATCAACAGTTTGATATTATTGTGTTGGAACAAGGATTTCAGAAATTTGTTGCGATCACGGACTGTATTGATACATTTAATCTTTATATTAAAGAATGTGATGGAAGTCACACATACAGAGACATGATTCAGGATACTAGATTTATCATGTTAACATGGATTGACATATCTCAATCAGGTATGATCATAGGGAGAACCTAATTTTAATTTACCAGCTAAGTAAAAGCTTCCCATATATAGTTTAGAAGGAAATTTTTTGTCCTTGACTAGTAATGTTACTGAGTTTATGCTCAAAACAATAGGGGAACATGTATCTAGATTTCAAGAAACATACTTAATGAAAATGTTGTACGTTAAACTAGTCCTAAGTTCAGAGTAAACGGTGGTGAGCAAAACCAAATTGGCGGACAGGGTTGAAGGTGATTTGAGTGAAGCTGGTGAAAACCATAGGATAGGTGAGTGGAGGCATGGACTTGGGTAGGAAGAATTTTTGCCATTTGGAGTTAGAAACAATTTTTGGCACACATGTTTGGATAAACACTAGAAAAATGACTTTTTGTAAAAAAAAAGGTGTTTGAATAGATGTTGGAGAAATGATTTTGGGAAATTTACTGTTTAGTCCCACATAGTAAACATATTTATCAAATGGTCCCAAATTTTAAAATATTTATCAAATGATCCCATATGAGGTGTTGTCAATGCAGCGCATGGCATTGTCAAGTGCATTGTAAAACTTGGGACCATTTGATAAATAAGTCCCTTATTTAAGACTGAACAATAAATTTCCTAATGATTTTTGGTGGAAAATTACTTAAAAGACATAAATATCATTTAACACTACTTATTCATATATGTATATATTATTTTAAATACTATTAAAAAGTAAAATTATTTAATAAACTAATATTACATAAATCAAGCCATGTAAATACTTCACTCACCAGCAATTAACCCGGATGACTCAATGCATATGAGAATGGGGTGTGCGAGACCGGATAGGTATCTTTGATGGACTTATTACCCTGCAAACCAGGGAAAAAGTTTAAAAAAAAATGCAGCAAAGATATAATAAGACGTGTTTTCTTTCTTTAATTTTAATGAAAATAATACAGCAGCTGAAATGAAAGAGAAACATGTATGTGTGAGTGTGTGAGAGAAGACATAAGATGTTTAATAAAACATATAATTCAGGACTGAACATATCCATATTAATTAATTTTTACCAAGCATGGAAACAACAAACACCTACTATCTTCGATAGTGCAACAAGTCAACATCAATAATTTGGTGTGGTTTCACTCGCATTCGTAGGATTTAAATGTACGTTTAACATTATTTTTTATTTTAACGAGATAATTTTTTTTACATATTTATTTCGACTGACATAAAAATATTTTTCTACTGTATTTTCATTAACTATAAAATCAGAGACAAACAACGCAAAAATCCTTCTCAGTCCTCACACCACCAACACTAACAAAGCCTGACCCTAGCCCCTTTCTCTCATACCTACTTCCCATTGAAATCATCCACAAAGATATGCTCAAAAAAAAAAATCGCACCTTCCAGCTTAAACCTCCACATTCACAACCTCACAGCTAGGGGTGAGCAAACCACCCCGACCCCGCCCGCAACCCAGCTCAAAATACCAGTTTAACTTCGCCCGTTTTTGGCCCGTAACAGGCGGGTCCAAAATAGGAGGGATTGCTGTTTTATGGGGTGGGGTATGAGTTCACCTACGGGGTGCCCGTCCCCGCCCATTTAACCCCGTTTATATATAAAAAAAATTTCACTCGTGCCATTCCCATCTTACCATCAGTCATTACACCTGTTGTTGTCAGTGTTAGTGTGCTGAGAGGAGTGTGGAAGGAAAGCAATGGAGTAAGTGGGGTCCACAATGGAGGAGCTTCCCATCCCACCCAATTTAAACCCTCACTTTTCTCGAAGTCAATCCTCTCTCTCTCTCTTTTTAATTTCATCACCCAACTAAAGTACTAAACTAATCACTCTCTTTCAACTAAAGCACAATTCGTTCCTTTAGTTTCCAGGAATGCATTTACTAAGTCATAGCAATTATTATTGAATCCCACTTAAGCCAAATTGCCTTCATGCCACGGAAGCACTTTGTCCATTACGCTCCTCTGCTCTCTGCGACTCTGCCCACTGCCGCTCAAGTCATCTCAATCCATCAATAGCCTTCGCCTTCGCTGCTCAAGTCTCAATCTCTCTCTCAGACTCTAAACTCTCATCTATCACTCTCGACTCCAGCCTTCGTCGCTCGCCAGCGTGTGCGTGTTGCCGTCGACTATCGCCTCCCACTCCCTAGTCTCGGTCGCACTCCCACCCCTTTCTTCTCAGCTTCAAGCTAACCCCGCCGGCCGTCGCCATCGCCATCACCTCCCTCTCACTCCCTGGTCTCCGTCTCCTCCAAGCTCGAAGCCTCCAAGTATCTCTGTCGCATCGCACAATTCGCAACCTTTGTGCTCCCTGTTGCACTAGTGATTCACTCAGAAGCATATGCGACATCGTAGTTGTCGCATGTTGGAACAGGTACAAGAAGAAGGCAATAAGCTGAGTTTTCTTTCACCTTCTGGATTAGATCTCTTTATCTCTTCCTCTTTCTGTGTTGTTTAGTGGCAGAAGATGAAGGAAAACTCATGGGTTTAGTGGCAGAAGCTGAAGGAAAACTCATGGGTTTAGTGGCAGAAGCTGAGTTTACTCAGTGTTTTTTTAATGGCAAAAGGTACTTGATCTATTCGTGGTTTGTTCAAATTCGCTGTATTGTTTTGCGTACTATATCTGTTTGAAATTGTTCATGTGCTAAGATTGTCTTGGATGATTAAATTCTGCAATTTTCTTCTTCGTTGTGAACTTTGTGATGGGAAAGGGGGCTGTTTGGTGCGGGTAGCCCGTAACTCGCACCATCCCCCCGTTCTAACCCGTTGGTACGGGTCCAAACCGGTTTACCCACCGGTACGAGGTGGCCCATACCCGTGAAGCCCTTCACGGGCGGGACACGGGTTGCCCCACGGGGCAGCCCCGCCCGCCCATTGCTCCCCCCTACTGACAGCCAAATCGAAGTTTCTTTTTCAATCCTATTCATCAGTTATTTACCCCAGTCCCTATAGTTTAAAAGCCTGTAAGTCAATCCCCATGTTTTACAACATGAACAACTTAGAGCTTGTTTAAAAATCCTTTTGAAAATAATTTTTACAGAGCTTGAGACAAAATTTAGATTTTGGATAATAGATTTTGGAAGAATATCTTTATGGATTTTAAGGCAAAACATAGGTTTGAAAGATGATTGTGTTTGGGAAGTTATTGACTTTTACGAAGTTCGAAACAAAAAGTAAGTAGGAAAGATGAAAGAGAAAATTTATTAGGAGAGAGAGTGTGATTTAACAAGAAAATAACTTTTTCAAAATATAGATTTTAAATCGAGGTTTTGTATTCAAAATAATTTTTTTGAATTTTTTATTTGCACGAAACTTAAGTTTCAGATTAAAACCTAGATTTCGTAACTAAAGTCCAAACTAGCCCTTAACTTACTTTATCCCACTCATGGCTAACATGTCTATGGGCTCGTTTGTCAACCTGGTTGCCAAAACCTAGGTTTGAAATTTAGGTTTTCTCTTTCATAATTTTTCTTTCATACTTTTTCCTCTTTTCTCTTTCATACCTTTTCTCTCTATCTCTTTCTTACTTTCCTACTCACTTTTTTGCCTCGGAATCCGTAAAAGCTATAACTTCCCAAACATAAATCACTTTTCAAAATCTAGTTTTTACCTCGGATTCTGTGAAACCTAGGTTTCAAACCTCATTTCCAAACAAGCCCTAAATCAGCAATATTTCAAATTGCGAAGAACAGTGGATAGAGTAAGGACTGAGTTGTTCATATTTTAAAGTACAGGGATTGGGCTTTGCGAAAAGGGTTACCCTCTACTAACGTGTCAAACCAAGGTTTGAATTTCTATTAGGAGAGGAACTCAAGTTAAATATTTAATAATATCTCAAATATGATTGTATCCAGCAAAAATATACAAGTGCTTAGAAAAAAATAAGAACGGTTTTAAATTATAAGCAGAGTCAATGGCGCGGTGAAACTATAAAGTTCAAGATATATAAACGACAGTGTTGGAGAATTCAGAGTCAATGGCGCGGTGAAACTATAATCGTTGGGTCAAACGAGAGGCTGTGAATGGGAACTGTGAAGTGAATTCTGACTGAACCGGACGCCTTAGAACCAAACCGCGCTTCGCAACCATGTTTGTCTTCAACTTCTGGTTGGCAATTTTGGACCTCGCATTCAAAATTATCTTCTGAGCTTGAGCGCCTTTTACTCCCTCCCCTCCTCGTGCTTTGCTCGCTTAGCAAAATGGGTGGCCCCATCTTCGTCACTCCTCAGAGGTCGCATTGCACAATCCCATTATCCCAAGCCTCACCTTCTTCCTCCTCCAGCTATCGCCCCGCCGTTATTCTTCCCGTGAGTTCTCTCTGTCTCTTTCTATCTCTAACAGGCACCAAACTCATTCATTAAGAATTTTTGCATTAATTACTTTTTCGCGTAATTGGTTTCTGATTAGAATTCGAAATTTATATTTCTAGACATTTCTGCTGATGCTGAGCTTAAATGCTTTTGTCAAAAGTTTGGCGTTTTGGTGGGTCACTTTGTGTTGATGATATTTTCTTCATTGGTTCTCAGGGTTTAGGGAACAATTCGGGTGACTATCAGAAGTTGGTTCAGACATTGAATGACAAGTATGGCGTGCCCACGGTGGTGGCTAAGGTGTCGAGGATTGATTGGTTCAGGAATGCCGCTGGTTTGGTCGACCCCAATTACTGGCGTGGCACTCTTAAACCTAGGCCTGTGCTGGATTGGTAAGGTTACTTTATTTCATTCTCTTTCCCAATTCAAGCAAACAAAGAAGCACGCATCTTATATGATTCATAATATGCAAGCCATTTGCTTAAGATTAATAATGCCTTTTCGGGTCTTAGATAATTTCCTGGGTACGAAACTGTTCTTTGGTCTATGTAGGTATTTGACGAGGGTTCATGATGCTGTTCAGGAGGCAAAGGAATTGGGAGAAGGTTGACGTACAGCCTGGCCTTTTGCATTTGACCTTGAATTTGTTTTCCCATGTAGTTCATTGTGTTCAATAATTGGCGT